>SKCR01036648.1:0-57671 GCA_019454045.1 Zanthoxylum bungeanum
GTGATGTGACATGACAACATGTCACTTTATTAAAGTAGATGTGACTTGATGGACTTGTGATGGACTTTTGACTTTGGAGTGTGGAACACTCAAGGTCATTACAATTGATTTAATTTGTTTTTTGAAAACAAATTAATTGGTAAAAACATTTATTTTTTTGGAAAATATATAAACAAATGTTATACCACTTTTGTAATAACTTAACAACATTTCTCTCTCTCATTCTCTCCTTCAAGCTCACGCCCAAGGGGCATTTTTCACTGGTTTTTGAAGCCAAAAATGTGAGCAAAGGGAAGCCAAGAGTTGGGTTTTTGTGGCAAAAACTGCAAGTGCTAGCACACTACGAGACTTGCGAAGGTGGTAGGGAGGTTCGCCCATGAGCCGGGATCCGTTAGATGAGGCTTGGAGTTCCGTTTCGCAGCTCAAGAACAGAAGACAGTGGACAGTGGACTGCTGCAGTTCACGCCTAAAACAATGAGCATTTTGGCCTTGATTCATCTCCAAATCGACTCAACCGATCGATGTGAGTATTCCGCTACTTCCGTTGATGTATTCACACATTGTTTTCATGTCTTGTTTGATCTTGGGACCTAGATAATAACCAACACAAAGAGCCACCCAAGTGTGTGGCCTCTAAAGGTCCACACACCAAAGCCAAAACTAAACAGCAAGACTACGCCTTGAGTGCACGGGTATTTTGCCCTTGGTGCTAGCCTAGGCAAATACCTCAAAACTTTTAACTCGAGGTTTCTCTTGTCAATTAGACTTAAGGATCCTCAAAATAAGTGGCTTACTCTTAAACTTTAGAGTTGCTCACTTATATAAACCCAAGATATGAAAGGTTTGGTGCAAAAATTTGTAAAGAATTCTTTGGGTTTATATAAGTGTTCCAAAGACAACAAAATTAATTAAGAATCTGATGTGGGATAAATGCTAATTTAATCTTTGCCATTGGATCTTAATTTAGTGGTTAATGAGATTATAAAACCCTAATAAGAGTTTGGGCCGAATTGGAATTCAAAACAAATAACAAAATTTTTTTACTATTCACATACTATTCATGTTACTATTGATGTGACTATTCACATTTATTTATTTATTCCAATTCCCAAAGTGCCCCTATCGTCATTCACCAATCCCTAAGCCACTATGGAACCTCATAAATGATCCGTTCAATAATTAAACACACTGAACCATTTATGAACAATTCCTACAGCAATCATATATGCTGTTAAATTTGTACTGTGCACTGTTAACCATTGATTTCGACTTTGTTGTTTGTGACCTTTTGGGTTCCTCTCAAGTTGGACATGAAATGAATCGTGATAATTTAATCGAACATAAATTATCTTCCGATCAGATGGTCGTTCGATTTCAATGACCAAGGTTGACATCTAGCAACATGCAAAAGCCCCCAAATGAAAAGGAAAGATATATATACCCATTCTGTATTCGATTTACATATGATACGGTCCCTCGTCTCACTGTATCCCCATGTTTGACCTAGGGTATGGAAAATGTCTACCTATATAGTCAAATGTATGATGTTGATAGTGTCATGAATCCTGCTAACCCAAAAATCTCACATGATTCTTCTGTTGCGGCCACATTCTCAAGCACTGATCACACATATCAACTCGCGAACTGAAATACTACTCTTATAAGAAAAAATATATCCGAGAGAGTGGCGATTCTCTGTTGTATCTTTACAAACTTCATGTGTTTCAACAAATGACCCAATCATACCCTTATGACCGAATCTTTTGAACCGGGGAAGGAGAATGTCAAAGTTATTTGATCCACACATAAGATTGTAAAGACCTCAAGTCTAAGGACTAGTCATAAAATCGATACATGAAGGTTCTCACAGACACATGGGATAAACACTCCATGTGAAAACTTTCGGCGGTCAGTTCGATGGACACGAGCAACTCATGCATCCATGTGATACACCAAGCGGACAGATCTCCGCTAGTAGCCTATGAGATCGGCTACCCCACTTAAGGGCGGATCATATAATCATGCTAGTCTCTCCGCTTTGTGAACGCCCAGATTATTCACAAAACTATGACTAGGAATGTTTAAGAGTAATGATTCTCATAAGGCGTGGAAGCCATCATCTTATTACTCCAAGGGCTTTATTACAGTGTTTGATGATTCATATAATTTATGTAAGACACGTATAATAAAGATTTCCATTTTATTAAATAATTAAAATATTACAAATACATGTACATATAGCCCATCCACAAGTTGGGTATAGGGCATATCCCTAACAATCTCCCACTTGCACTATAGCCAACTAGTATGAATCTGGACACCATACTCCCATTTTTGCCTATCATGCTTTTGTTGAGCCAGCCATTTAGTCAGAGAATCTGCAAGATTATCTTCTGTGGGTATTTTCTCTATAATAACTTCTTTTCTCTCAACAATCTCCCTGATGAGATGAAATCGCCTAAGTACATACTTGGAATTCTGGTGGGACCTTGGTTTCTTTGATTGAGCAATGGCGCCCGTGTTGTCACAGTACATCGTGACGCCATTCTTTACGCGGGAAGCACTTCCAGCTCCGTGATGAACTTCTTTATCCAGACTGCTTCTTTAGCTGCCTCAGATGCTGTAATATACTCGGCTTCAGTGGTGGAGTCCGCTGTAGTTGACTGCTTTGAGCTTTTCCAACTGACCGGTCCGCCATTCAAAGTAAACAGATATCTTGTTTGTGATCTGCTGTCATCCCTATCGGTCTGAAAGCTCGCATCACAGTAACCAATGACTTTTATCTTAGAATAATCTCCGTATGTCAAAAACACATCCTTAGTTCTTCTCAGATACTTGAGGATTGTTTTGACAGCTGCCCAGTGTTGCTCACCAGGATTTACCTGATACCTGCTCGTTATGCTAAGAGCATAAGAGACATCAGGTCTTGTACATAGCATGGCATACATGATCGATCCTATTGCTGAAGCATAATGGATCCTACTCATACGCTCTCTATCTGAAGGAGTATGTGGACATTGCTCCTTAGATAATTTGATTCCATGACAAGTAGGTAAATTACCTTTTTTGGAATCTTCCATTTTGAATCTTTTCAAAACTTTATCTATGTACGTAGATTGAGAAAGTCCTAACAACCTCTTAGATCTATTATGGTAGATCTTAATTCCGAGGATGTAGGCTGCTTCTCCCAAATCTTTCATGGAGAAATTCTGAGATAACCATTGCTTGGTGGCTTGCATCATTGGAATATCATTCCCGATGATTAATATGTCATCGACATATAATACAAGAAATACAAAAGCACTCCCACTATTTTTCCTGTAAACACAAGGCTCGTCTATATTTTTGATGAAGTCAAATTCTTTGATTGTCTCATCAAATCATATATTCCAACTTCTGGAAGCTTGATTGAGTCCATAAATGGATCGTTTAAGCTTGCATACTTTATTATGATCATCCTTAGATGCAAACCCTTCAGTTTGTGTCATATAGACTTCCTCTACGAGGTTCCCATTAAGGAAAGCTGTTTTGACCTCCATCTGCCAAATCTCATAATCAAAGTGTGCAGCTAGCGCTAGTAAAATTCGAATGGACTTTATCATTACAACAGGCGAGAAAGTTTCATCATAGTCAATTTCTTGGATTTGTCTATAACCTTTCGCCACCAACCTAACCTTATAAGTTTGGATGTTACCTTCTGTATCAGTTTTACGCTTGTAAATCCACTTGCAGCCTATAGGTTTTATCCCTTCAGGTGCATCCACCAAGTCCCAGATTTGATTCTGATACATAGAGTCTATTTCAGATTTCATGGCCTCAAGCCACTTGACTGAATCAATGTCACACATTGCTTCATCATAACTGGTGGGATCGTCATTATAAATGACCTGATAATGAACCTCATCAATATGGAAACCATATCTTTCAGGCTCATGTCTTTCCATACCAGACCTTCTAAGTTCATAACCTTGTGGTTGTTCCGTTGCTGGCCTTTTGAGGGGCCTGAGGTTTAGTTCTATGTTAGTTTGTTATTCTCGTACCTCATCGAGGTCAAGTCTACTCCCACTATGTTTCTTGAGAAGGAATTCATTCTCTAGAAATTTAGCATTTCGTGAGACAAATGTTCTTTGTTCATTTGGGACGTAGAACACGTATGCTCTTGAGTTCAAGGCATATCCTACAAGCTTACATTTAATTGCCCTATCATCCAATTTTTTAGTTTGTGTGAGCTTAACATATGCGTCACATCCCCAAACTCTTAGATAACTAAGACTAGAATGTTTCCCAGACCATAACTCATATAGTGTTTGACTAACAGTCTTGGAAGGAACTTGGTTTAGTACTAGTGTTGCAGTTTCCAATCAAGACCCTAAAAATGAAAGATGTAGATCCATGCCTAGCATCATTGATCGGACCATATCTAATAATGTCCGATTTCTCCTTTTGGAGACCCCATTATATTGTGGAGTTCCCAGAGGAGTCCACTGGGAAACAATGCCATTTTCTTTCAAGTAATCTTGAAATTCATCGGTTAAGTATTCACCACCTCGGTCAGACCTTAGTTACTTAATACTTTTATTAAGCTGGTTTTCTACTTCAGCTTTGAAGAATTTGAATTTCTCAAAGGCTTCAGATTTGTACCGCATAAGGTACACTTACCCATATCATGATTGATCATCGATAAAAGGTAATGAAGTAGGTGAATCCACCTCTAGCGGTGACTGACATTGGTCCGCATACATCAGAGTGTATGAGTTCTAATGTCTCCGCTGCATGATGTCCTTTACCTTTGAAGGGTAATTTGGTCATTTTACCAAGTAAACAAGACTCACAAGTTCCATAAGGTTTATATTTGAAGGGTCTGAAATACCCATCCTTATGTAGCTTAGTTAATCTTGTTTCATTGATATGACCTAAGTGACTGTGCCATAAAGGTGATTCATTGAGATTATTCGAGTTAACGTTGTATATATTAGAGGTTGAAAATTATTTGTTAGTTTGTAAGACATAGATACCATTATTCAAAATACCATCTCCATATTTTATTTCATTGAAATAAATAGAACATTCATTACAACTTATTAGGCATGAAAAGCCTTTATTACATAAAGAAGAAATTGAATTGATGTTCTTTACTAGAGAAGGTACATAAACACAATCTTCTAAGTCTAAAACTAAACCATTCGGCAAAACTAATGAATAAGTCCCCACGCACAATGCAGCCAGTTTTGCTCCATTACCCATGCGTAAGTCAACCTCCCCATGACGGAGTCTCATACTGTTTCTCAGGCCCTGCACATTGTTACACAAGTGAGTCCCACAACCGGTGTCAAGCACCAAAGTAAAAGGTTCAGAGTTTTGAGAATATAGTTCAATCATATACAACATACCTGAAGCATTGGGCTTCTTGGCCTCTTGGGCTTCCTTAGCTTCCTTGGCTTTCAAGGATCTGCAGTCTTTCTTCCAATGACCCTTCTTTCCACAAAAGAAACATTTCCCCTTTCCATTTTTCTTCTCCACCTTACCATTGGGCTTTAGGTGATCTGGAGCCTTGGCCTTGCCCTTATTTTTCTTTGGGCCTCGTGGCTTCAGGTCCGTACCCGTAAGCATGACGGAGGTTTTAAGCTCCGGTTTCAAGTCCTTCTCTGCTTGCTTTATCAGAGTGTGCAATTATGCTAAAGTAGCTTTTTTATTAGACAGATGAAACTGCATAATAAAGTTAGAGAAGTCTTTTGGTAAGGACTGAAGAATTAGATCGTGACCTATCTCAAGATCCATGATGAACCCGAGGTTGGCCAATTTTTCAATGTGGCCAATCATCTTAAGCATATGTCCACTAACAGATCCTTCCTTATACCTTGTTTGGAATAAGACACATGACACTTGGAATCTCACGGGTATGAACGGAAGTTGCATACAACTCCTTCAAGTGAAAGATGATGGTTTGAGCATCCATATCTTCGTGAGCTTTCTGAAGTTCGTCTGACATAGAGCCAAGCATTATGCAAACTCCTTGCTCATCATCATCGACGTGTTTTTTCCAAGCATCAAATGTATTTTGGTCAGCATCTTCTGCGGGTTCAGGGGGAAATGCTCTTTCAAGAACATAGAAAATCTTTTCTTGTCTTAAGACAATTTTAAGGTTTCTAAACCAGTCATTGTAGTTGTCCCCTTTGAGCTTATGCTCATCAATGATGGAACGAAGTGATACTCTGTTTGCCATTTGAATGTTTGTTAAATATTTTAACCCACATGTTAAGAGAGAATGTTAAAATTAGGAATATGTTTTCATTAATGTTTCATAATAACATGGGCTTTTAATATTATGAATTTGCTCACACTCAATTGTTTTAAAATTTTAAGCAAATCGCATCAACCCCAATATGATGGATTTCTTGTGGGCAAGGATCCCATTATCATCATTTCATAACTCCGACTAGGGCCGGTCGTTATAAAATATGATAATTAGGTAGGTTCCCAACCAATTTATGATATAAATCACAATTCCTTGATCATTGGGTTGGGCAATCAAACATGCCATAGCTTATGCTAGTCCTTGTGGACACCCAATCTTTGCCACTAAGTTATAAGACCACGCCTAAGGGTCGCTGCGTCTTATGACTTAGAAAAGTCAAACCATTGTCAATAGTATGATTTAGGTACAAATTGGTATTGGTCAGTCTGGTAAAGCCTAGTCCTACCAATACGGTTTAAGCCCTTTGGGTTTATACTTTATAATGGGAGGCAAATTTTTGGACTTAAATTATTATTGTGGATTTTAGCAAGTTTAAGTGAATAACTGTCAAATGGATTCCTCCATTGAAAATTCCCCAGAGGGAGGGTGGAGCGAACTCTCTTAAATACCTTTACCTCTTAGGCTCTTATTACCTTGGTGACAGGAATAAACAATAGATCCTCCAAATTAGTCCAACACTTTAAATATGCTTTAAGGTAAGCTTTGAGTAAATGATTATCTAGATGTCTTCACAGCTTTTCCTTTTAGCTATAAAAAGGTAGTGAGTGAAGGAAGACACCAAATCATTATCTAACTCTAGTAATACCTTTGGTTAAATTAACTTTAGTTTGGAAAGTTTTATTAACGCCTTGGTCCCACCCCACTTGTATCTTTTATAATGTCTTTTATTATAAACAAGTGATTTATATTTATTAGCCTTAAAGGTAATAAATCTCTAAGTTCATCACAGAATAATTACTTAGCTAAGGGATAAACAATACACTCTCTATTTCCTTAGAAAGTCTCCAGATGCTTGCACCATAAAATAATCATGCCAATTCTAATCATACATAGAATCATCAAGCATATGAGTTTTAATATGTTGGAATTATTTTAGGCATTAAATAACTTTGATTAATATATAATTATGATATTGCATTTTATTTTATTCAAATAAATTTACTATTCACGTTTTTTTACAGATGTGTGAACTTTAAATGCCATTTCACAATTCAAATCTTAACCAAATCATGCAAAACTTGTGCCTAAAATTAAGATCAGGGTGTTAGAATTCCAACGAGAATTTACACACCCAATTTCGAGTTCAAATGAGAGAGAACTAATCAAAACAAAAACGGCGCGCTGATACCATTGTTGGGAAGCGGCCACGAGTGCGCAGCGGAAAATCAAGAAAATCAAATTATTATGCCGCTATTCCTTTGCCCAGGACCCATTTGTTTTGATTATTCTACAAGCCTAGGCATGTTACTATATATTCTAAGCATAAAAACTCATAAAATATGCAAAGAACATAAACCTAAACATGTTAACTATCATAAGAACTCTAATTAAAATAAAGAAAGAAAAAGACTTACTTGAACCGAAGACTCCTCCAGTCCTCCCTCCAATCTACAAGCTTTTCTCGAACTCAGCAAGCTCTTACACATTTCAAAGAGCCACCCAAGTGTGTGGCCTCCAAAGGTCCACACACCAAAGGCAAAACTCAACGGCAAGACTACGCCTTGAGTGCACAGGTATTTTGCCTTTGGTGCTAGCCTAGGCAAATACCTCAAAACTTTTAACTCGAGGTTCCTATAGTCAATTAGACTTAAGGATCCTCAAAATCAGTGGCTTACTCTTAAACTTTAGAGTTGCTCACTTATATAAACCCAAGATATGAAAGGTTTGGTGCAAAAATTTGTAATGAATTCTTTGGGTTTATATAGGTGCTCCAAAGACAACAAAATTAATTAAGAATCTGATATGGGATAAATGCTAATTTAATCTTAGCCATTGGATCTTAATTTAGTGGTTTAATGAGATTATAAAACCCTAATAAGAGTTTGGGCTGAATTGGAATTCAAAACAAATAACAATTTTTTTTACTATTCACATTACTATTCATGTTTTTATTTATTCCAATTCCCAAAGTGCCCCTATCGTCATTCACCAATCTCTAAGCCACTATGGAACCTCATAAATGATCTGTTCAATAATTAAACACATTAAACCATTTATGAACAATTCCTACATCAATCATATATGCTGTTAAATTTGTACTGTGCACTATTAACCATTGATTTCGACTTTGTTGTGTGTGACCTTTTGGGTTCCCCTCAAGTTGGACATGAAATGAATTGTGATAATTTAATCGAACATAAATTATCCTCCGATCAGATGGTCGTTCGATTACAATGACCAAGGTTGACATCTAGCAACATGCCAAGGCCCCCAAATGAGAAGGAAAGATATATATACCCATTCTGTATGCGATTTACATATGATACGGTCCCTCACCTCACTGTATCCCCACCGTTTGACCTAGGGTATGGAAAGTGTCTACCCATATAGTCAAAGGTATGATGTTGATAGTGTTATGAATCGTGCTAACCCAAGAATCTCACATGATTCTTCCGCTGCGGCCACAGTCTCTAGAACTGATCACACATATCAACCTGCGAACTGAAATACTACTTTTATACGAAAATATTATCCGAGAGAGTGGCGATTCTCTGTTGTATCTTTACAAACTTCATGTGTTTCAACAAATGACCCAATCATACCCTTATGACCGAATCTTTTGAACCGGGGAAGGAGAATGTCAAAGTTATTTGATCCACACATAAGATTGTAAAGACCTCAAGTCTAAGGACTAGTCATAAAATCGATACATGAAAGTTCTCACAGACACATGGGATAAACACTCCATGTGAAAACTTTCGGCGGTCAGTTCGATGGACATGAGCAACTCATGCATCCATGTGATACACCAAGCGGACAGATCTCCGCTAGTAGCCTATGAGATCGGCTACCCCACTTAAGGGCGGATCATATAATCATGCTAGTCTCTCTGCTTTGTGAACGCCCAGATTATTCACAAAACTATGACTAGAAATGTTTAAGAGTAATGATTCTCATAAGGCGTGGAAGCCATCATCTTATTACTCCAAGGGCTTTATTACAGTGTTTGATGATTCATATAATTTATGTAAGATACGTATAATAAAGATTTCCATTTTATTAAATAATTAAAATATTACAAATACATGTACATATAGCCCATCCACAAGTTGGGTATAGGGCATATCCCTAACAGGTTCAGGGCTTCAACTTGAATCGACAAGAGTATTAGGGAATGTTCCCGTCGACTGGACCAGATAAAGATCCGAGATAATCTCCAGCCGACTGGTTCCAAATCAGGCATAGGGGGGTATTATGTGTCGTCTGGAAGAGATGAAGGTCCAGGTCTTTAACTTGACTCTGCAAGAGTCATGTGGAATGTCCCGTCGACTGGACCAGATGAAGGTCCAGGATAATCTCATACTGACTGAACCTGAAGCAAGGCTAGGGGAGTCTTCTATGTCGTCTGGACTAGATAAAGGTCCAGGTCTTCAACTTGAATCAAAAAGAGTCATGGGGAATGTCCCGTCGACTGGACCAAATGAAGGTCCAGGGTAATCTCTAGTTGACTGGTCAAGAAGCAGGTCCAGATGAGTATTCTATTTCATTTTGTCCAGATGAAGGTCCATGTCTCTAACTTGACTTGACAAGAGTCATGTGGAATGTCCCGTCGACTGGACCAGATGAAGGTCCAGGATAATCTCCTACCGACTGGTCCTGAAGCAAGCCTTGGGGAGTCTTCTATGTCATCTAAACCAGATGAAAGTCAATGTCTTCAACATGAATCGATAAGAGTCATGGGAAATGTCCCGTCGACTGGACCAGATGAAGGTCCAGGGTAATCTCCATCCGACTGGTCCTGAAGCAGGCCCATAGGAGTCTTCTATGTCGTCTAGACTAGATGATTGTCCATGTCTTCAACTTGACCCGACAAGAGTATTAGGGAATATTCCTGTTGACTGGACCAGATGAAGGTCCAAGATAATCTCCAACTGACTGGTCCTGAAGCAGGCTTATGGGGGTCTTCTATGTCGTCTATACCAGATGAAGGTCCAAGTTTTAAACTTGACTCGACAAGAGTTATGGGAAATATTCTCGTCAACTAGAACCATAATGACATATGATATTGCCTTTATGTCTGAAATTACAAATAGGGTTAGCGATAATAATAAGATATTTCTACATATTGTCTGGAAACCATGGTGGCTGAGTCGGAGGGTGGTCCTTGGATGTGTATGGGTTAAATAAAGAATATTCGGTAGCGCAGCGGAACGCATAATATCAAAATTTTCCGATTTCAATAATTTTTCTTGGATCAATTAAATAAACTTATTATTATTTAATTACCTAATATTTAAAAAATTAAAATTTTAACCAAGAAATCATATTTCTTGAAATTTACCGTTTGACCCACAAACTTTACATTTTGTTCATTTTAGTCCTAAAATTATCAAATACAATTTTGGATGATTCCAAATCAATTCTAAAATGATTTCCAACATGTCCAACACATCAAAAATAAGTTGTAACAAAGACCCCAAGTAATTTCAAATTGCCAAACATCATACTATTTTTCAATTTTTACAATTTGGTCTATTTTTGTTCAAAACATGTCAAGATCAAATCCAATCAACCTATAAATTAATATGCATCATATAAACATCATAATAAATCACATATAAGAAAATTCCCATATTTGGAAAGGGTTATGAACCCTAATTTTATAATTTCTTCAAATTGACAAATTACACAAAATTGAACAAATTCAATACTTTAATTCATTCTTTGCTATACCAAACAAGTATCACCATCATGAAACAACTCAAGAACAATTCTAGGTCATTAATGAGTGGCTTAGCAACTCTAGAATGGCAACTTGATTATCAAATAATCAAAAGAGAGCTTAATAAGCAATTATAAGCTCACTTTAATCCATATACATGCAACCATCCTTTAAACAAGTTCACAACCATTTAAACACAAACTAAAAGTGTAGAGATAACATCCTAGCAAAACATGTTGAAGCTAAGCATGATAGAAACAATTTATTAGTTGAAAAGTTTAAGAAAAAACTTACAAAATCCAAATATTTTCAGGCTTTTTCTCTTTGGTTCTTCAACTTTGCTCTCAACTTTTTTTTAATGTTTTGGTAACTTGTTTAACCTAATGAATGAAAAATGAAACAAAATAATTTATACTCACCAAAAATGCCCTTGGTCGAATTTGGGAGCATAAGTAAATATCTAGATTTTTCTTTTTCGTTTCATTAATTCATTAATCAACTTGTGTATATGATCATTACTTCATTTAATGATTTACAACAAGTCAAATAAAGTAACTAAAGTCATTTCCTAAAGTTATCATAACTAAATATATTTATATATTTTAATTAATTTAATTGTTTAATAATTAAATAATTATTTAAATACAAATATTTTAAATATATGTATTATATTTACTTTAAATATTCAAATACATATATATTTATGATATATGTCAAATATCACAATTTGACATTTAATTAATCTGTATTTAATAAAATCATTCATTAAATACAAATACACATTAATTAGGAAATGACCATTAGGTCCATTTGCATGTATTTTTTGTTTAACCTTTAAACGACTTATAAATAATCAGTATTATTCTTAACACTTGCCCTAGTACTCTACGAGTATATTTCACTAGTGATACTCTCCAAATTCAGGCATATCCGTCACGAAATCTAATTTCGTGTCCATAATTTACCCACCCATAAATTATGACGACCATAGATAAACTCGCTGAATCATACAGGTCGAGGTCATGACATATGTTTAATTCCTCCATCACAAGTACCCGGATATATCCCAGAGATATAGATGTAAAAGTCAAATCTCTATAGGGACAATCCTGTCAACGTCTCTATTAGCAATCTCTAAAAAGAACAGCTAGAACTTCCTTCTAAAGTGTACCACAGGCCCATAGTTTTTATCTGATTGCTAATCATATATGGACTACCTATCCTCTATACACAGAACTGACGGATCCTATCTTGACACACACAAGACACCCTGAGGATCTGTCCACACCCAACGAACATGCGGAGGTCTGATCTAAATAGATCGGTGACGTGACTGCCATCTAAGTATGTAAGATGTCTCATGTGCCCACAGTGGTATCTCAAGTCAATGAATCACTTAAGCTACTCAACCCGAGAAGATTCTTATTGACGATTGTGTACCATCCATTAAGAATCTTTGGTGAGTCGTTCAATGTTTATCCGTTATAAACTCCTACACGTCTATACGAGTCTCCAAGACTCATGGTTCATTGAGAAACCATTGGAATCATATATTCCAGTATACGACATGTACCATTTTCAACGGGTTTACTTTACTGACCAAGTAGCATAAACCTCGACCATGAACAGTCTAAGAATGACAACATCATGATACAACTCAATGTCAGTTGCGACGCTTTTGTAACTGCATCATAACTAATCATTCTAAGGTCAATTATATCTTTACCATTTGAAACGATATATTATATTATAGAAACATCTTATTTTATTCATAATAAAACGTTTACATGAGTATTTACAAGGAAATACAACAGTGAATTGGTGCTCTGAGAACCAACCCCAATAAAATCTCCCACTTTCTCTAGTGCCAATATTGATTGTATCTAATACCCATCGACTCCATATGTTTATCAAATAACTTCAGAGGTATGGTTCGGCTACATTATCTTCACTCGGTACCTTGTACATGACAATGTCCCTTCGCGATACCATCTCTCGAATGATGTGGTACTTGTATTCCACATGCTTCAACTTCTGATACGTCCTCGGTTCCTTTGCTTGCGCAATGGCTCCAGTATTATCACAGTATAACGGAATCGCATTCTCGATACTTGGGACCACTCCCAATTCTGTAATAAAGTTCCTAATCCATAAAGCTTCCTTTGTAGCTTCAGAAGCTGAAATGTATTCCGCCTCTGTGGTGGAATCTACTGTCTACCCCTGTTTGGAACTCTTCCAACAAAGTACACCTCCGTTAAAGGTAAAGACGAATCCAGATGTAGACTTTCTATCATCGGGATTCGATTGCAAGTCGGAATCCATATACCCATTAACTTGCAGTTCAATTCCTCCATATATAATCAACTTATCCTTAGTACCTTTAAGATATTTCAGGATATGTTTAATGGCCATCCAATGGTCATTTCATGGATTGGACTGATAGCTACTGGTTAGGCTAACAGCGAAACTGATATTAGGTCTAGTACATAACATCGCATACATTTTGCTACCCAAACATGAAGCATAAGAATGGTTAGACATTCTAACCTTCTCATCTTCTATTTGCGGACACATCTTCTTTGAAAGATGAATCCCATGTCTGAACGGTATATTTTTTGTCTTAAGATTACCAAAATTATACCGTTCTAAGATCTTATCTATGTAAGTTGATAGGGATAACCCAATGAGCTTCATTTCTCTATCTCTATAGAGTTTTATGCCTAAAATATATGAAGCTTCTCCCAGGTCTTTCATGGAGAAATTCTTACAGAGGTAATCTTTGACTCCTTGCATCATCCCTATATCATTCCCAATGATTAAGATGTCGTCAACACAGAGGACTAAAAATACCACCATGCTCCCACTGGCCTTCTGATACACACAAGATTCTTCTGAATTCTTGAGAAAACCAGACAATCTATTTTGCTCATCGAATTGAAGATTCAAACTTTGTGAAACTTGTTTAAGTCAATAAATGGACTTCTTAAGCTTACATACCATACCCGAGTTCTCGCTGGATGCAAAACCCTCTGGATGTTCTATATAGATTTCTTCATCAAGAAATCCATTTAGAAAAACCATTTTGACATCCATTTGCCAAATCTCGTAATCATGATAAGTGTCTATAGAAAGCAAAATCCTAATAGACTTAAGCATTGCTACTGGCGAAAAAATTCATCGTAGTCGACGCCAGGTCACTGCGTGTAACTTTTGCTACCAGTCGGGCCTTATAGGTTTAAATCTTTCTACCAGGCCTGCACTTCCTCTTGTAAACCCATTTACAACCGATAGGAACAATTTCTTAGGGAAGCGGAACCAAGTCCCAAACTTGATTCTCATGCATTGAGTCTAACTCGGATTTCATGGCATCTTGCTACTTCACAGAGTCGATATCCAACATCGATTCTCTATAGGTAAAAGAATCAGTCTCTTCGACTAAGAGAACATCGAGACTCTTTTCTTGTATCAAATACAAGCGTTCATGAGGTCTAGATACCCTTTGTGACCTACAGAGTGTGTGTGTTGAAGGTTCTTCATCTACTTGAACTTCAGGTTCCTCTGTTGGTTCTTCGTTTTTAGGTTTGACTTCATCAAGTTCAACCTGTCTATGATTACCACATTCTGACAAAAATTCTACCTCTAGAAATTTTACGAAGCGAGCTACGAGCAAATTTCGATGCTCGATATCATAGAACAAATATCCCTTCATATTCGAAGGATATCCAACAAACCTAACATTTTTCCCTCGAGGCGAAAGCTTATCTTACTGAGCCATCCTGACATAGGCAGGACAACCCCATACCTTAACATAATTGAGATTTGGTTTCCTACTGGTCCATATCTCATATGGAGTTGTAGGAACAACTTTTGAAGGAATCTTATTCAAAAGATGTGCTGTTGTTAAAATAGAGTAGCCCTATAAGTAATAGGGCAAATCTGTAAAACTCAACATAGATCGGACCATATCCAATAAAGTCTGATTTCTCTTCTCAGACACTCTATTATGTTGTGGAGTACCTGAAGGAGTATATTAAGCGAGAATCATATTCTCCTTCATATAATCCATGAACTGACTACTCATGTATTCACCACCTCGATCAGATCGAAGGCATTTAATATATTGAACAGTCTGTTTTTCTACTTCATTACAGAACTCTTTGAACTTTTCAAAGGTTTCTGATTTATGTCTCATTAGATAGACATAACTGTACCGTGACAGATCATCGATAAATGTAATAAAGTACGAATAACCATTGTGAGCAGTCTGACTTAGTGGACCACACACATCAGAATGTACGAGTTCCAGTAAGTTAGTGGCGCGGAGTCCAACACCAGAAAATGGGTCTGTGGTCATCTTACCCTGAATGCATGATTCACAAGTTGGATAAGGTCAATGGTAAGATCTGGTATCAAACCATTCCTAACCAATTGGGTAAGGCATTTTACGCCAATATAACCTAGCCTCATATGCCAAAGTTCAGTATTATTAACTACAGGTAAACTACATTTATTAATCCTAGTATTCAAATTATCTCTAGAAGTATGCAATATGTAATGACCATGCTCAACAAAGGATTTGAATATTATGTTTATCATATAAATACAAAGAACAGTTCTTAATATTAACAGGATAACCTTCTGTATCTAATACCAAAAGAGATATAATATTTACTACACATCCTGGTACAACATAGCAATCAAATAACAAAAGGATCCCATTCGTCAAGGAGATCTCGCATGCTCCAAGTGCAACTGCATCTAGAGAGTCTCCACTCCCAAAACGCAACTGTATCTCTCCAGGCTTTAGCTTCTTACTTTCCTGCAGCACCTGCAATGAATTGCAAATGTGAACAGGACAAGCGGAATCCAAAATCCAGCTGGATGTAACAGCTTAAAAAGCTAGTGAGATATCTATAACTGGAAAAATAAATGTACCTGATGTAGATGCTCTCTCATTTCTTATCTAGGCAATGTAGTCTGGACAGTTCCTTTTCCAGTGCCCAACTTTGCTGCAATGATGGCATTTTTCCTCAAACGCCCTCTTGGGCTTTGCTATCTTTCCTTGCGGTGGAGGACCAAAACCTTTATTCTTCTTTGCTTTCGTATTCTAAACCCTTCTTCTTCTTCGTTTTCGTATTCTTTCCCTTTAGCCTGGCCTGGGAATAAGCAGAAAGTGAAGTAGGTTTCAGAGGGTGAGTCAGTATTCCATTCCTTAGGTCATCTTCTGTTGTGATAAGCATCCAATACAGTTAATGATAGGAACATATAATCCCATTCATGTTGAAATACATTACGAATTGGTGATAAGAAGCTGGAAGCGAACCAAGAATGACACTCCTACCGAGAATGTCATTCAGAGGGAGATTTAATTAATGTGTATTTAATAAAAACATTCCTTAAATTTAAATACTCATTAATTAGGAAATGACCATTAGGTCTTTTTGTATTTTTTTTGTATTTTTTTTTGTTTAACCTTTAAACGACTTATAAATAATCAGTATTATTCATAACAGTTGCCTTAGTGCTCTACGAGTATATTTCACTAGTGAGACTCTATAGATTCAGGCATATCCGTCACGAAATCCAATTTAATGTCCATAATTCACTCACCCGTAAATTATGACGACCACAGATAAACTCGCTGAATCATACAGGTCGAGGTTATGGCATATGTTTAATTCCTCTGTCATAGGTATCCATATATATCCTAGAGATATAGATGTAAACGTCAAATCTTTATAGGGACAATCCCATCGACGTCTCTATTAGCAATCTCTAAAAAGAACACTTAGAACTTCCTTCTAAAGTATACTACGGGCCCATGGTTTTTATCTGATTTCTAATAATATATGGACTGCCTATGCTCTGTACACAGAACTGACGGATCCCATCTTGACACACACATGACACCCTGAGGATCTGTCTACACCCAACGAACAGACGGAGGTCTGATTTAAATATATCGGTGACGTGACTTCCATCTAAGTGTGGAAGATGTCTCATGTGTCCACAGTGGTATCTCAAGTCAAAGAATCACTTATGCTACTCAACCCGAGAAGATTCTTATTGACGTTGGTGTACCATCCATTAAGAATCTTCGGTGAGTCGTTCAATGTTTATCCTCTATAAACACCTACACGTCTATACGAGTCTCCAAGACTCATGGTTCATTGAGAAACCATTGGAATCATATATTCTAGTATACGGCATGTACCAGTCTCAACAGGTTTACTTTACTGACCAAGTAGTGTAAACCTCGACCAAGAACATTCTAATAATGACAACATCATGATACAACTCAATGTCAGTTGTGACACTTTTGCAACTACATCATGACTAATCATTCTAAGGTCAATTACGTCTTTACCATTTGAAGAGATATATTATATTATATTATAGAAACTGCTTATTTTATTTATAATAAAAAGTTTACATGAGTATTAACAAGGAAATACAACAGGGAATTGGCGCTCTGAGCACCAACCCCAACAAGATGTACGCTGAAACAAGGGTCTAACCATGTCTTTTGGACTAGGTGCAAGTCATCTATGTTGTTTGAAGGACTTAAATGTCTGCTAGAATACATTATGGTTGATTGGACCTACTGGACGCTCGAAAGGGTATGATCTTGTCGACTAAGTGAAATAGTTGCTTCGTAAGCTGATTGGACCAGGTGAAATAGTAGCTCAGTGCGACTCATCATAGACCTAACCATGTCCAACAAAGTTCGGTTTCTCCATTCGGAAACACCGTTTAATTGCGGTGTTCCAGGAGGAGTCCACTGTGAAAGAATACCATATTCTTTCAAGTAATCTAGAAACTCATTGCTTAAGTATTTGCCACCACGGTCCGACCGTAATGTCTTTATACTCTTGCCGGTCTATTTTTCAACTTCGTGTCGAAACTCTTTGAATTTCTCAAAAGTTTCCGACTTGTGTCACATAAGATACACATAACCATAACGTGATGCATCATCCGTAAAGGTTACGAAGTATTCGTATCCACCTCTAGCCTGGCTAGACATGGGCCCACAAACGTCACTATGAACGAGGGCTAACAGTTCAGTGGCGCGTTCACCCTTACCGCTAAAAGGTGATTTAGGCATTTTGCCTAATAAGCAAGATTCACAGACGTCATATGAATTTGGATCAAATCCGTCCAAGTACCCACTCTTCAAAAGTGTGGATATGCGAGTCTTGTTTATGTGTCCTAGACGACAGTGCCACATATAAGTTTCATCTTTGTTACTCATTTTGAGCCTTTTGTTTGTTATATTATATGTTGGAGATAGATTTATATTCAAAATATAAAGACCATTATTTGCAACAGCAGTGCAAATTTCTACATCATTTTTATATAAGTAACACCCAGTGTTTCGAAATACAAAAGTATACCCACATTGGGTTAACATAGATATAGAAATAATATTCCTAGTCAAACTAGGTACATAATAACAGTCATTAAGTTCAAGTACATGCCCCGAGGGCAGTTCTAAAACAAAAGTGCCAACGGCCAAAACGGCGACTGGTGCCCCATTTCCGATGCGTAGATCAATCTCCCCTGAGGCCAGTCTCCTGCTAATCCGTAGATCCTGCACATCAGTACATATATGAGTACCACAACCAGAATCAAAAATCCAATTTTTAAAACTAGAAGTAGTCATGTTTATTTCAATAACAAACATACCTGAGGCCAGTGCCTTGCCCGCCTTTATCTCCTTCTGGAGCGCCTTGTACTCGTGGCAGTCACGCTTCCAGTGACCCTGCTTGCCGGACTGGAGGCAAACATCCTGAGATTTGTCATTAGGCTTCCCAGAAGCCTTTGACGATTTGGCCTTGCCCTTTCTTTTATGCTTTTTTTTCTTCACACCTCCAGTCGCCTTGGGCCCAGCCCTCGGTGTCTGAGATGTGGAAGAAAAGTGCGCCTCGCGCTTGTTGCCCTTAAGCATCTCCCTTTCAGCTTCCTTGAGAATTGACAACAACTCTCCAAGAGTATCATCAGTGTTCATCAGATTATAGCTTATTAATGAACTGTTTCCAAGTGTCAGGGAGAGATTGCAAGATCATATCTATGGTAATCTCAGCCTCTAAGACTATCCCCATCTTGGCCAGTTCATCTATGTCAGCAATCATCTGTACCACATGGGATTCAATAGACATGCCTTCTGACAGACGTGAACGAAAGAGCTTCCTCACTAACTCATATCTTTGCGACCTTTGGTTAGATCGGTGAAGATCGTGCAACCTCACCAACATGTTATAGGGATCCAAGTCCCTGTTCTGTCGACGGAAATGTTGAGTCATGGCATCAAGCATAATTGACTGAGCAGTTTCACAATCATCGATGTGAGTCTTCCAAAGCTCCAGCTCAAGTAGCTCATCAGGTTTGGGCTTTGGCCCAAGAGGTCTTTGTATGGTATATAGCAGCCCCTCGGCTCCAAGGACAATCCTCAGATTCATTTCCCAATCGGCAAAGTTCGTGCCCTTGAAGACATTTTTACCCATGATAATGTCTCGGAAATTTCCCTTTCCTGTCATCTTGACTACGATAGTCCAACTATCTAGTCAACGATATTTGGGTACAGTCTAACTGTTATAAGAAAAATAACATTATATTAGTCCAACTAATAAAATAATTTTGACGAAATAATTTGAAAGCGCGTAAAGCTAAATATCTGAATGAAATTGCAAATTCAATACTAGCCTCCCACTATTTTTCGGCGAGCCTCTAACCCTCTGTTGAGCACTCGGGAAACCCAGTTTCCTAGTGGGCTAGGATCCCATTAAATAACACACAACCTTGACTTTGGCCAACAAGCTGTATGATATTTAACTAGGTAGATCTCGAAGATCAATTGGATCCAATCCAATTCCTAGATCCGGTAGGTAGACATCCAAGTCCGAAACATAGATATATAATATATATGCCAATATATCCAATATATTTTCCTAACATTTTCCTCTGAATCAACTAAGCCTTGGCTTTGGCACAACAAGCTTAATGATTCCAGTTAAGCGGGACCCATTGACATGGAAAGTTTCGTAATCAATGTCGATGGACAAGAAGTGATCTTGACTTTGGCCAACAAATCACGACTTGGACAAGACACCGATATGGAACAAAACTCTCATGATTCAAACACATCCGCAATTGAAAAAGGTATTGACTTTGGCCAACAAACCAATGCCAACTTTGGATCTTGAGTAAGAATCACTCAACGGAAGGAAAAACGCTTAATATGATTTGAGGGTTTTTCGCGTAAATTGGTAACCAATTTATTATCTTTGTTAAGGTCTCATCATACACCCTTAAGCATGCTTCTAAAACATCATAAGGCGCGAAATGTAAATTAATAACGATATGCGGATGGATATTTAAACAGATTGTTCCTAGAACAAATCGCTACATTTCCTCTCCCCAGCTAGCACTATTCTACTTCTACCCAATTACATAATACAATAATAGAAACCTCATTGACATTGAGGGGGATTAGGTGAGAAGAGAATACAAAGAGATAATAAGAGATAAGGCTGGACACGCAGGTCCAATTTATAAATTCCAAATTTACAATAATTTCCAAAATTACCCTTTCCCTTCTAATATCCATCCGATATACGCTATTCATTCAAAACATCCATATATTCATTCATAGCATGCATTACAACCAATCTAATCCAATTAATTAGTCTTTAATTATGTGACCATCCCATTTTCAAACAACGATTTGATTTTACGCGAGTCCAACTCGTTTGAGAATAAGTACTCAAAGTACGAATTCTAGAATTATATCGAACTACTCGTTAAATCTAATTTAAGTCGTATTCAATACTAATTCTATTATTTAATTCCAAATTAAATATTTACACTTTTTAATGCGCTTTAACGATTTAGATTCCAAATCTAATCTTATCGGGTCTCAAAGCCCAACTAACATCCAATGTTCGTTTAATTAAAGTCTAATGGGCTTTCAATTGATTTCATAAGGCATGGGCTTTGGTCAATACGGGTCAAACCCAATTACCAAGCCCAAGTAAGGAATCACCCTCATTTGCCATAAAACCAATATCAAGCCCATAAGGCCCAATTAAACTTTAAATCCCATTTATTACATTTGGACTTAATGGAATGATTTAGGCCCAATTTGGATCCAATCCAATTGGCCTAAACCAATTTGGCCCAACCAAGCCCATTATGCCCAAATATAATAATTTCAAGCCCAATTCAAAATTAAGCCCATTAACCAAATTTTAAAAATTCCAAATTTTATAACTTACTTAATTAAAGTGTAATACATCAATTAATTAACTAAATCAATATTTCCAAAATACAATTTAACCAATTAATTATGTATCTAATTGTCCAATTATTGTCCAACAATTTTTGAATCAAAAATCAAGTCCATACATGCCATATTGCTCTCGGCCAAGGTGAAGATTTTAGTCCGATTTCCTTTTTCAATCCGATCGAATTACAAATCGACTAATCCATTCGTTTCAACTCATCCAATGATCATCAAAACAAAATTTTCCAAGAGCCTAGGGTTACATACACATTCGGCCAAGCCTAATGGTGGGGCAAATTTTGATCCAATCACAATTTGTTGAAATTTATCCAATCCAACCTCATTTCATCAACATACAAGCATACTCAACCATTCAAATTAATTAAATCATGCTCACATGGATTTTCCCCAAATTTTACCCTAATACATTTCATGCTCATTTTAGGCTCAATCATACCATTGTTGGTTTCTATGATTAGTCCCAAGATCAAAATGAACAATGAAACATGAATGAATAACGAAGAAATATGGCGGAAATATACTTACAACGATCGGTTTAGGATGTGATGAACAACAAAATTTCATCCTCCAAGAGCTCCAAGAATTCGGCCAAGGCAGTCTACAATGCTCCAAGCTTTGTTTTGTCTTTCCAAGCTCTTGAATAAGTTTCCCTATCACCTCTTGATGATCCTTGAAGAGTGCTAGCCCTTGGTGAATTTTTGCAACAAGAATTCACACATTTTCTTCACAAAATTTTGCTTAGAAAATGAAAATGGGAGAGCCCAAAAACTGCATACAGTTTCAGTAATGGGAGAGAGAGGAGAAGATGAAATTTTGATTTCAAAAATCAATTAATATCATTTACCAAAAGTGGTATTTGGTATATGTCACAACTTGCTTTCATTTGGAGTGTTTTACACTCTTTAACCAACTCACCTAAACACATCAAACTAAAGTAACCAAAGTTGACATGTGAAGTGATGGTTGATGTGACATGTGAGCCCCACTCGATTCCGAATGCGAGTGGGCCCGCAAACACTCCCGGGCTCGGGTTCGCTAATTCCGAATTAAAGAACTTCTGTCGCGACGTAATTTAAATCGAATTTAATTAAATAATTATGCCTAGAAAAATTACTATTCACATCGCCAACGAATTAATTCTAAATTAACTCGTTCGCCCGAATTAAAATCTAATTTTAATTCCGCGTCGAAATCTAATTCCGAATAATATATCGAATATATTATTTTAATGATTAATTCCAAAATAATCTTTCTCTCTCTTCAAATAGTACTATATCCAAGATAAAGTTCTCCGCAATTAATCCCAGATTAATTAAGCTTGAATCATACGTCATTGGTGAATCTTCGGGAAGCGACCCAAGAGATCTCTGGATATGTTGGCAGTAAATACGGTCGTCGGACTATCCGAACACGTACGTACCTCGTACTACGTTTTTACCGATTTACGAGACATGGTTGGCTTCTAGCAAAGCGCCATGCCTACCCAATTCTCCAGAAATATTCTTACTGGAATATACGATCTGTAACAGGCGTAGTATACCGTAGTATTATGTATTGCGATCCAGTATCGGATGTCACGTGCGAGGCCTGAGGCTGGAATAGTGTCTGCCCCGTACGAACAACATATCAGATATCAAGCAACTAGTCTCTTTGAATCGGATAATCATGACCTTGTCATATTATCCTGATGGTTGCAACACTATAGAGAACCGGTTCTGAATCCCTGCGTGATCATCATCTCCATATGTCTTAAGTGATACTTTCGTCTTGACATCACATCCAATACACTACGATTCTCAATAAACCCAGAAGAGACGTACACAGAACCTGTTAAAGCCCTGGACGACCAAAACCAAAGTTTACCAATTGTCGCAAGTACTAGCGATGCAAGTCTCAGGTTAAGACCAAATACACCTACCCTGAAGCGGACTCCCATAGACACATATACATACTACCAATGGGATTCCGCGGGGTCTATCCAGAGCGAAGCTATTTTCCGTACCATCGGTAAAACACAACCTCCTATTGCACTTGCATAAGTATCTTATACTTAAATATATGAGAACTATGTTGTTATGCCCTCACAATGCGCACAAGTGCAATACTAGTCTATTCCGCATTATCGATGTCCAATCTTGATAATACTACGACTAGGGATATTTAATGATTAAACCTTTATGGATTGATACTGTCTCATATCATCTCAATCCGGAACTAATCATATGGACTTTTACCATTTATATATGAAAGTAAATAAATTACAAAACGGTAAAAGGTAATTTCATTACTACATAGTTAATTTTTGTACAAAAACACAATGTCTTTTACAAAACAGTGATGATATGGGTCATAACTGTCCAACATGAAGTATATACTTGGATCGTTGATGAGACCGTTAATTCTTTAGCCTGTGCTGTAGCCTAGCTCAGCTGCTAACAGAACTACACCTAATCCAATTAGGATTATTAAGATCCAAATGGCTTCTATTGCTGCCTCAGCTGCAGCAATATTCCGCTTTTGTTGTTTATTCGGCAATAGTATCTTGCTTGGAAGATTTCTAGCTCACTGTTTCGTTATTCAAACTATATAGTACCCTTATTAAGACTTACAGTCGTTATAATCGGTTAGGAAACTTGCAACAGTGAACCCAGTCACTTCAAGTTCTCATTCTCCATAGCTTAAGGAAGCATCCTTAGTTCGTCTAAGATACTCAAGGATGTTCTAAACATCAATCCAGTGACCATCACTTGGATTGGCCTGATTGTGACTCCATATGCCCAAAGCATATGAGACACCAGGTCACGTACATTTATTTCAATGTACGAGTTCTCGGAGAGTACCAACAACTTTTAGATCTATCCCAGTATATCCTTATTCCTAGAATAAAGGTTGTCTCTCCCAAGAATTCTACGGAGAATTTTTAATGAAAGCCAAGCTTTCACCGATTATATTACGGGAATGTCATTTCCAAGAAATTATATATCATCATGTTATAGGACATTCATTGTCCGTACGCTCCCACTAACCTCTTTATATACACAAGAATCATTTTCATTTTGAATTAAATCATATACCATTATGATTACATTAAAACGATAATTCCAAGAACGCAATGCTTGCTTCAATCCATAAATGGATCGAATTAACTTGCAAACCTTGTTTGTTTGTTTTGGTACGATAAAACCTTCAGGATGTTGTAAACATCCTCCAAAAGGTTTCTGTTTAAGGAAAGCGATTTTGACGTTCAGCTGCCACATTTCATAAATGAAACATGCAGCATTAGCAAGCATTATCCAAATGGATTTAATCATGGCAACGAGTAAAAGGTTTCGTCATAATCAACACAATGTTGATAACGATACCTTTTCGCTACAAGCCTAGCTTTGTACGTTGGTATGTTAATTTAGTACTAACATGCACAATGCCTTCAAGTACAACAACCAGTGTCCAAACTTGGTTGGTTTGCATGGAATCCATTTCGGACATCATGGAACTTTGCCATAATAGGGAGTCGATGCCTTGTATCACTTCCTCATACGTAGTTGGTTTGTCTTCCTCAATAAGATTGACATTTTTACGAGGTGAGATCAGAAACCCATACCTCTTAGGTTGTTTTCTGACTATCTCTGACTTACGCGTTTCTTGAGTATTCGAAGATTGTGGTACAGTTTCATCCATGATGAACTATTTGTGTTCCATTAAGGAATCGGTGCCTGGAACAGTATTACTCTGACTTTTCATCGAGTTTTACTTTCCTCCCACTTACCACAGCATATAGGTATTCCTTTTAAGAAAACCGCATGGCGAGCAACAAATATATTGTTCTCTAGTGAGTTGTATAAGTACTATACTTGGTTTCCCTAGGATAACCTACAATTAGGCACTTATCCGATTTAGGTTCTAGTTTGGTATCATCCAAACATATGCCTAGCATTCCCAAATCTTCAGGAATGAGAAAATCTAGTTTCTTTCCTGTTCATATCTAATATGAAATCTGTCAAACAGATTTTTGTGGAACCTTATTCAAAATAAGTTTTGCACTGTTTAATGCGTATCCCAAGAAGGAAAATGGTAGCTCAGAGTGACTCATGATTAACCTTATCATGTCCAACAAAATTCAGTTTCTCTGTTCGGACACACCGTCATATTGAGGTGTTCCGGGAGGAGTCCGTTGTGAAAGAATACTATACTCTTTCATGTAATTGAGAAACTTATTGCTTAAGTATTTTCCACCATGGTCTAACCGTGACGGTTTAATACTTTAGCCGATCTGTTTGTCTACTTCATGTCGAAACTCTTTGAATTTTATCAAAAGTTTCCGATTTATGTTTCAAAAGAAACACATAACCATAACGCGATGCCACATCCGTAAAGGTTACGAAGTATTCATATCCACCTCTAGCCTAGCTAGACATGGGCCCACTTGCGTCACTATGAACGAGGGCTAACAGATCGATGGCACTTGTACTTTTACCAAGTAAAAGGTGTTTTAGGCACTTTGCCTAATAAACTAGATTCGTAGAGATCATTAGAATAGAATCAAATTTGTCCTAGTACCCACTCTTCGAAAGTGTGGATATACGAGTCTTGTTTAATGTGTCCCAGACAACAATGCCACAAATGAGTCTCATCTGATTAAATCAGTTTGAGCTATTTGTTTGTCATATCATATGTTTGAGATTCATTTATATTCTAAATATAAATACTGTTATTAACGTCTAATGTGTATATCTAAATATCATCTTTATAAAATAAAACACTTTAGTGTTCTAGAATATAAAGGTATACCCGCAACGAGTTATACTCTGATATAAAGATAATGTTTTTAGTCAAACTAAGTACATTTTAACAGTTTCCTAATTTAAGTACACACCCGAATGGTAGTTACTAGACTTAGGTTTCTACGGTTAAAACAATGACTATCGTCCCGTTTCTGACTTGTAGGTCAATCTCAACTGAAGTCAGTATCCTGCTAATCAGCAGATTCCGCACATCAGTACATATCTTATGTACCACATCTAATATCAAAATCCAATTTTGACACTAATAGTGAACATGTTTATGACAAACATATTTGAAGCCGGAGACTTGCCCCGCCTTCACTTCCTTCATGTCTACCTTGTCCATACGGCAGTCACATCTCAATGACCCCATTTGCTACAGTTTAGGCAGACATATTGGGATATGTCCTTTGTCTTCCTAAAAGACTGTGATGATTTTGCCTTTGCCACTTTTAGAAGCTCTGGCTCTGCCTCCTAGAGCATAGCCATCAACTCTCCAAGATTTTACTATTGGTTCATAATAAACCTGCCCAGCTAACCTAGCTGATCGATGTCAGCAATCATCTGCGACACCTAGTGCTCGACAGATGTACCCTCTGACATACGCGAGCTAAAGAGCTTCTTTTGCAATTTGTACTTCTAAGATCTAAGAATAGATCTATGAAGATCCTTTAATTTCATCATTATGGTACAAGGATCTAATCCTTTATTTTGACGACGAAATTAAAGTGTCATTGCATTAAGTATAAAGGATTGAGCACTAAAGTTATCATTACATGAATGTTCCAAAGATCATGTTCTACTATTTGCTCAACTCCGGGCTTAGGCCCGAGATGTAATTCTATCAAATAGAATAACTTCTCAGTTCCCAGGACTATCTTGAGGTTTTATTCCCAATCTGAAAATTAAAGCCGTTTAGAAACATTTTTACCCAGGTTATGTTTTAAACGTTAATCTTTCAATTATCTTGATTGCTATAGTCCAACTATCCAATCAACGATTTCAGGTACTATTAATTATAATGATTACTATAGTCTAACTATATAATCAACTATAATTTGTTTGGTTAAATTCAAAAATATTGATTACTATAATCCAATTATATAATCTACTATAAATTGAAATGGTTTGAATACAGTCCAACTGTTTAATTAAAACAACAATTAAATATTAGTCCAACTAATACATTATTTAATTAACGATGAAAAATGAAATGAGCGCGTATTGGCAAGTAACTAACGAATTTGCAAATTTAATACTTGCCTCCCACTATTTTTCGGTGAGCCTCTAACCCTCTATTGAGTACTCGGGAAACCTTGTTTCCTAGTGGGCTAGGATCCCGTTAAATAACACACAACCTTGACTTTGGCTAACAAGCTGTATGATATTTAACTAGGTAGATCTCTAAGATCAATTAGATCCCATCTAATTCCTAGATCCAGTAGGTGGACATCCAAGTCCGAAACATATATACAATATATATGCCAATATATCCAATATATTTTCCTAACCTTTTTCCCCTGAATCAACTAAGCCTTGCCTTTGGCACAACAAACTTAATAATTCCAGTTAAGCGGAACCTATTGACCTTGGAAAGCTTCGTAATCGATGTTGATGGACAAGAAGTGATCTTGACTTTGGCCAACAAATCACCACTTGGACAAGACACCGATATGGAACAAAGCCTTCATGATTCAAACACATCTGGGATGGACAAAGGTCTTGACTTTGGCCAACAAACCAGTGCCAATCTTGGATATTGAGAATGAATCATTCAATGGAAGGAAAAACGCTTAATAAATGTTGAAGGTTTTTCACGTAATTGGCAGCCAATTAATTATCTTTGTTAAGGTCTTATCATACACCCTTAAACATGCATTCTAAAAACATAATAAGACGCGTAAAAAAATTAATAATGATATGCGGATGGATATTTAAAACAACTTGTTCCTAGAACAAATCTCTCCATTTTCCTCTCTCCCGCTAGCACAAATCTTACTTCTACCCAATTACATAACACTTCTAAAGAAACCTCATTTACATTGAGGGGAATAGGTTGTTGGACAATTATGACCCATAACATCACTATTTGTACAAAACATATGTTGTTGTACAAATTAACTATGTGACATAGGAAATTGCTCTTTTATCATTTTTAATTAGATTACCGGGATATATAAATGATAAAAGTCCATATGATTAGTTCCGGATTGAGATGTTATGAGACAGTATCAATCCACAAAGGTTTAATCATTAAAACATCCCTAGTCGAAGTATTATCGAGATTGGACATCGATAATGCGGAATAGACTAGTATTACACTTGTGCGTGTTATGGGAGCATAACAACATAGTTCTCATATATTTGGGTATTGGATACTCATGCAAGTGTAATAGGAGGTTGTATTTATCGATGGTATGGAAATAGCTTCGCTCTGGATAGACCCCTTAGAATTCCATTGGTAGTATGACCATATGTCTATGGAAGTCCGAATCAGGGTAGGTGTATTTGGTCTTAACCTGATACTTACACCGCTAATACTTGCGACAATCAATATACTTTGGTTTTGGTCGTCCAGGGCTTTAACCGGTTCTGTGTACGCCTCTTCTGGGTATATTGAGAATCGTAGTGTATTGGGTGTGATGTCAAGATGGAAGTATCACTCCAGTCATAGTGGAGATGATGGTCACGTAGGATACGGAACTGATGCTCTTAAATGCTGCAGCTATCGGGATATTATGACTAGGTCATGTTTATCCGATTATAGAGACTAGTTACCAGAGATCCGATAAGTGCTTCGTACGGGGCAGACACAATTTCAGCCCCAGGCGTAGCACGTGACATCCGATACTGGATCGCAATACGCAATACGCTGTATACTACGCCTGATATAGATTACATATTCCTTTAAGAATATTTCTGGAGAATTGGGTAGGCACAGTGTTTTGTTAGAAGCCAACCATGTCTTGTAAATCGGTAAAAATGTAGTACTAGGTACGTACGTGTTCGTATAGTCCGATGATCGGATTTACTGCCAACATAACCAGGGATCTCATGGGTCGCTTCCCGAAGATTCACCGATGACGTATGACTCGCACATAATTAATCTGGGATTAATTAATTGAGAGAGAAAATTAATCTAGGATTAATTACGGAGATATTTTATCTAGGATAAAATATTATTTAAAAAGAGAGAGAACGATTAATTTGGAATTAATCGATAAATTAATATATTTGATGTATTAAACGAAATTAGATTTTGACGCGGAATTAAAATTAGATTTTAATTCGGGCGAACGAGTTAATTTACAATTAATTCGCTAGCGACATGAATAGTAATTTTGCTAGGCATAATTTTTTAATTAAATTTGATTTAATTACGTCGAAACTGAAAATTCGTTAATTCAGAATTAGCGAACCCAAGCCCGGGAGTGTTTGCGGGCCCACTCGCATTTCGAATCGAGTGGGGCCCATAAGTCACATCACGCGTCACATCATTAGTCATTCAAGTGATGCAAGTCACATCAACTTTGAGTGATGAGATGCTTGTCACTTGTGATTGATGGGGGTGGTTGAAAGCTTTAATGCTTGTACCAATTTTTGAAAGTTGAATTTTGGTATTAGATTTTAGAAATCTAAAAACACATACACAACCAACTCATCCGCTCTCTCTCCCTTCTCCTACCTCACGGCCAATGGCAATTTCTCTCTAAATTTCTTGCCAAATGCTGAGAGCAACAAGGTGAAGAATAGGGGAATTTTGTTGCAATTTTCTCCAATGCTAGCACATAAAGGGTCATCCAAATGTGATAGGGAAACAAACCCTTGAGCATGGAATCCATTCTAAAAGCTTGGAGCTTGAAGATCATCCGTGGAGCACAAAGAGGACCTTGACCGAAACCAACAAAGAAGAAAGCTTGGAGCATAATTTTTGTTGTCATCGCATCGCAAATCTGTTCATTGCAAGTATGATTCTGCCATACTTCTTTATTGTATTCTCATTGATTTTCATGGCTTGAATGATCTTAGGACTATAGTAGAAACCCAACAACGGTATCAGAGCCTTATTTAAGCATGAAATTGGATTTAGGGTAAAATTGGGTAAAATTGATTTGAGCATGTTTGGATGAAATTGATTGTTTGAGTATGCTTGAATGATGATAACATAGTGTTATGCATGATCAATTTGATGAAAATTGAATTGGATCAAATTTTCCCCAAATTGTTGGCTTGGCCGAAAGTTAGTGCTCTAAATGTCATGGTGATTTTTTGTTTTTTGAATCATTGGATGAGTTCGAAAGACTTGGGAAATGTTGATTTAGGATTCAATTGGATTGAAATCGGAATTGAACTAAAAACCCTAAAATACCGTGACTTTGAAGCATGGAAATGATATGATTTTTTGATTCAATTATGTTGGACATGTGTTGATGATGATGAGCATGATTGATTGAGTAAATTGGTATTTTGGAAATGTTAATTTGGTTAATTAATTATGGCAATACACTTTAATTGATTTAATTGTGATAGTTAGAATATTGTAATTAAATTAATTGGGCTAAATTTGGAATTGGGCTTGAAAAGTTGTATTTGGGCTTAATGGGCTTGGTTGGGCCAAGTTTGGTTTAGGTTAATTGGTTGGATCCAATTGGGCCCAAAACCATATCCCTAAAGTCCAAATATAATTAAATGGACCTTTAAAATTTCAATTGGGCCTAAATTGATTTTTGGCAAAGGGTGATTCCTTATTGGGCTTTGGTTGCCAAAGTCCATGCCTTATAAATTAATTGAAAGCCCATTGGACTTTAATTAAATTGAAATTGGATGTTAATTGGGCTTTGAGACCCGAAAAGATTAGATTTAGAATCTAAGTCGCAAAAGGCTCATTAATAAAGTGTAATTATTTAGTTTGGAATTAAATAAAGAATTAGTATTAAATACAAATTAAATTGGATTCAATATTGTAGTTTAATATAATTCGAGAATTCGTACTTTGAGTACTTATTCTTAAAACGAGTTGGACTCGCGCAAATCAAATCGTTGTTTGAACATTGGATGGTCATTAATTTCAGATTAATTAATTGGATTAGATTGATTGATAACATGCTTTGTGTGAATACATGGATGTGATGTATGAATAATGTATATCGGATGGATATTAGATGGGTGATGGCAATTTTGGAAATTGTTGTAATAAATTTAGAATTTATTAAATTGGACCTGCCTGTCCAGCCTATTACCTCTGTTGAAGTTTGCTAAGGTCCCAAGGATCAATAAACAAGCATGAACATGTGTGAATACAATCGAGAAAGTCGTGGAATACTCACATCGATCGGTTGAGCGACGCGCGAAACAATAAAATTCCATTTTATACCTTGTACTGCTCACGGCAGTGAGCTGCAACACCCCACTGATTTCGGCTTTGTGGATCAACATCGTCAAGCTCCAAGCTTCGTGATTTGATTCCCGGCTCATGGGTGGACTTCCCTATCACCTTCGCATGACTTCGTGATTTGATTCCCGGATCAATCCAGAGACTATCACTTGGATTGGCCTGATCGTGAATCCATATGCTCAAAGCGTATGAGACACCAGGTCTCGTACATTTTTCAATGTACGATTTCTCAGAGAGTTTTCATGAAAGCCAAGCTTTCATCGATAGTTATTATGGGAATATCATTTCCAAGAAATGACATATTATCATTATTATAGGACATCCATTGTTAGTGCGCTCCCACTAACCCTCTTATATACACAAGAATCATTTTCGTTTTGAATTAAATCATAAACTATTATGATTACATCAAAACGACAATTCCAAGAACCTAATGCTTGCTTCAATCCAAACATGGATCGAATAACCCGCAAACCTTGTTTGCTAGTTTTGGTACGACAAAACCGACAGGATGTTGTAAACATCCTCCGAAAGGTTTCCTTTTCAGGAAAGCGATTTTCCCGTTCAGATGACATTATCCAAATGGATTTACCGTGGCAACGGGTAAAAGGTTGAATCGTAATCAACACAATGTTGATAACGATACATTTCCGCTACAAGCCTAGCTTAGTACGTTGGTATGTTGCCTTCCATGTACGTCTTCCTTAAAGACTTATATAATACCTATAGGTAACGCCTTGCGGTACATCAACTAGTATCCAAACATAGTTGATATACATGGAATTCATTTCGGATTCATGGCACTTTACCATAATAGGGAGTCGATACCTTGTATCACTTCCTCATACGTAGTCAGTTGGTATTCCTCAATAAGATTGACATCTTTATGAGGTGAGATCAGAAACCAATACCCCAGGTTGTTTTCTGATTCTCTCCGACTAACGTGGTTCTTGTGTATTCGAAGATTAATGGTATAGTTACATCCTTGATGAACTATTTGTGTTCTATTAGGAATTGGTGCCTGGAATAGTATTACTCCGATTTTCATCGAGTTTTACTATCCTTCCACTTACCACTGCATATAGGTATTCCTCTTAGGAAAACCGCATGGTGAGCAACAATTACATTGTTCTCTTGTGAGTTGTATAAGTACTATACTTATGTATCCCTAGGATAACCTACAATTTGGCACTTATCCAATTTGGGTTTTAGTTTGGTATCATTCAAACATATGCCTAGCATTCCCAAATTTACAGGAATGAGAAACCTGGTTTCTTTCCAGTTCATATCTAATATGAAATCTGTCAAACAGATTTTATGGAACCTTATTCAAAATAAGTTCTGCACTGTTTAAAGCTTATCCGTTGAAGGAAATGGTAGCTCAAAGCGACTTATGATTAACCTTATCATGTCCAACAAAATTCGGTTTATCCTTTCGGACACCTCGTCATATTGACGTGTTCCGGGAAGAGTCCTCTTTGAAAGAATACTATACTATTTCAAGTATATAAGAAACTTATTGCTTAAGTATTTTCCATTACGGTCTTACCGTGACGGTTTAATACTTTAGCCGATCTGTTTGTCTATTTCGTGTCGAAACTGAAAGTTTCCAATTTCTGTTCTTCAAAAGAAACACATAACCACAACGCGATGCCACATCCGTAAAGGTCACGAAATATTCATATCCATATCTAGCCTAGCTAGACATGGGCCCACTTGCTTCACCATGAACTAGGGCTAACAGATTGGTGGCATTTGTATTTTTACCAAGTAAAGGTGTTTTAGGCACTTTGCCTAATAAACTAGATTAGTAGACTTTATTTGATTAAGATCAAATCAGTCCCAGTACCCACTCTTCAAAAGCGTGGATATACGAGTCTTGTTTAATTGTGTCCCAGACAACAATGCCACAAATTAGTTTCTTCTGATCAAATCAGTTTGAACTGTTTGTTTGTCACGTTATATTCTTTTGAGATTTATTTATATTCAAAATATAAATGTTGTTATTCACATCTAATATGTTATCTCAATATCATCTTTATATAATGAAACACTTTAGTGTTCTAGAATATAAAGGTTTACCCGCAGCGGGTTAAACACTGATATAGAGATAATGTATCTAGTCAAACTAGTTACATTATAACAGTTTCCAAATTTAGGTACACACCCGAATGGTAGTTCCTAAATTAGGTTACTACGGTCAAAACAGCGACTTTCGTCCCATTTCCGATTCGCATATAAATCTCAATTGAAGTCAGTATCCTGCTCATAGCAGATTCTGAACATCAATATATATATATTCACACTAAATATCTAAAATCCAATTTTAATACTAGTAGTGAATATATTTATGACAAACATATTTGAAGTCAGAGCCTTGCTTCGTCTTCAATTCCTTCATGTCTGCTTTGTCCAAACGGTAGTCATGCTTCCGCGATCCCGTTTGCCACATTAAGGCAGACATTTTGGGATATGTCCTTTATCTTCCCAGAAAATTATAATGATTTTGCCTTTGCCCTTTTCAACACTCCAGAAGCCTTTGGCCAAGCCTTGGCCTTCTAGAATATCGAAGTAAAGTGCGCCTTGCGCTACTTGCCTAATTGCAAATTTTGACTTTATCTCCTTGAGAATACTCATTAACTCTCCAAGAGTTAAGTATTGCAATTTAGTACTTCTAAGATTCCAAAGATTGATTCTTTGAAGATCCTTCAATTTCATTATCATACTTTAAAGATCTAATCCTTATTTTTGATTAAGAAATTAAGGAGTCTACAGCGACAAGCTTAATGGATTAAGTACTTAAGTTATCATCACATAAATCTTCCAAAGATTATGCTCTATTATTTGCTTAACTCCGGGCTTAGGCCTAATATGTTATTTTATCAAATAAAGTAACTTATTAGTTTCCAGGACCATCCTGAAATTTTATTCCCAATTTGAAAATTAAACCATTTAAATACGTTTTCCCTAGGATTATGTCTTAAATGTCAATCTTTCAATTATATATTGATTTAATAGTCCAACTATTTAATCAACGATTTATGTACTATTTATTATAATGATTACAATAGTCCAACTATTTAATCAACTATAATTAATAGATTAAAATCAATTATATTGATGACTATAATCCAATTATAAAATCAACTATAAATGAATAGTTTGAATATAGTCCAACTATTTATTAAAAATAACATTTAAATATTAGTCCAACTACCATTTAATTGATATGACGAATGATATTTGAATGAGCGCGTATGGCAAGTAATTAAACGAATATTGCAAATTCAATTCTTGCCTCCCACTATTTTTCGGCGAGCCTCTAACCATATGTCGAGTACTCGAGAAACCGTGTTTCCTAGCGGGCTAGGATCCCGTTAAATATCACACAATCTTGACTTTGGCCAACAAATTGTATGATAATTAACTAGGTAGATCTCTAAGATCAATTGGATCCAATCCAATTCCTAGATCCAGTAGGGGGACATCCAAGTCCGAAACATATATCTTATATATGCCAATATATCCAATATATTACCTAAGTTTTTCCTCTGAATCAGCTAAGCCTTGGCTTTAGCATAACAAACTTAGTGATCCCAGTTAAGCGCGACCCATTGACCATAGAAAGCTTCGTAATCAATGTCGATGGACAAGAAGTGGTCTTGACTTTGGCCAACAAACCACAACTTGGACAAGACACCAATATGGAACAAAGCTCTCGTGATTCAAACACATCCTCGACGGACAAAGGCCTTGACTTTGGCCAACAAGCCAATGCCAGTCTCGGATCTTGAGTAAGAATCACTCAATGGAATGAAAGACGCTTAATATTTGTGAGGGTTTTTCGCGTGCAAATTGGCAAAAAATTTATTATCTTTATTAAGGTCTCATCTTCATACACCTTTAAACATGCATTCTAAACACATAATAAAGCGCATATGAATAAAATAATAATGATATGCGGATGGATACTTTACACATTGATCCTAGATCAAATCTATCTCTTTCTCTCTCCCGCTAGCACACGTATTGCTTCTACCCGTTACACTACACTTCTAAAGAAACCTCATTTACATTGAGGGGAATAGGTGAGAAGAGAATACAAAGAATAAGGTGGTAATAAGGCGGGACACGCAGGTCCAATTAATAAATCAAATTTATTACAACAATTTCTAAAATTGCCCCACCCATCTAATATCCATCCGATATACATTATTCATGCATCGCAACCATGTATTCACACAAGCATGTTATCAATCAATCTAATCAAATTAATTAATCTGATAATTAATGATCATCCAATGTTCAAACAATGATTTGATTTTCCTCGAGTCAAACTCGTTTTGCGAATAAGTATTTAAAGTACGAATTCTTGAATTAAATTAAACTACACAATTAAATCTGATTCAATTTGTATTTAATTCTAATTCACTATTTAATTCCAAGTTAAATACTACATTTTATTTAATAAACCTTTTACGACTTAAATTCCAAATTTAATCGTTACGGGTCTCAAAGCCCGATTAACGTCCAACGTCAATTTAATTAAAGTCCAATGGGCTTTTAATTAATTTCTTGAGGCGTGGACTTTTGGTCAACTCGGGTCAAACCGAATAACAAAATCCAATCCGGGAATTACCCCATAAGCCTAGAAATCAATTTTGGCCCATTAGGCCCAATTAAACTTTAAAGGTCCATTAGTCGCATTTGGGCTTTATGGATGCGGTTTTGGGCCCAATTGGATCCAACCAATTTTGCCTAAACCCATCTTAGTACAACCAAGCCCAATAAGCCCAATTACAACAATCAAGCCCAATTTTAACAAAATAGGCCCAAATAATTAAATTACCAAATTCCAAATTCCCAATTTAATTACCAAAAGTGTATAACATAATTAATTACCCAATTAACATTTCTAAAACATCAATTAGCCTAATTAATCATGCTCAATTACATCAATTAATGTCCAACACATTTTGATCAAAAATCAAACCCAATCATGCTTATATTGTTCTCGGTAATTTCGGGATATTTATATCTGATTCGGTTTCAATCCAATTAAATCCACAATCGACATAAATCAACACACCCAACATGATTCCAACTCATCCAATGATTAAAATCAAAAATCACCAAGATCACATTTAGGGCACCACATTCGGCCATCACAAAAATTTGGGCAAATCTGTTCCAAACAATTTTTAATCAAATTGATCCAATCAATCATCAATTAAAACACATTTAAGCATACTAATTCATCCAATTTCATTATACATGCTCAAAATCAAGTTTACCTAAATTTTAAGCCCTAAACTTTTTCATGCTTTTCCTTGCTCATGATACCATTGTTGGAGTTTGCTAAGGTCCTAAGGATCAATAAACAAGCATGAACATGTGTGAATACAATCGAGAAAGTCGCGGAATACTCACATCAATCGGTTGAGCGACGAGCAAAGCAACAAAATTCCATTTTCTGCATTGTACTGCTCACGGCAGTGAGCTGCAACACCCCACTGGTTTCGGCTTTGTGGATCAACATCGTCAAGCTCCAAGCTTTGTGATTTGATTCCAGGCTCATGGGTGGACTTCCCTATCACCTTCGCATGACTTCGTAGTGTGCTAGCACTCCTGATTTTGCTACAAAATCGTGAATTTTTCTTCCCTTTTCTTCCTCCATTTTCACGGCAGTTCATTGCCAAGAACATAAGAAAATTTCAGCCCTAGTGGGCGTGAGAGAGAAGGAAAATTTTGAGGAGAGAGAGATAAAATTGTGTTAAGTGAAATTGGTAATTGATTTCTAAAATCAAATACACAATTTTGGTTCCAAAAGTCAAAGCAATTAATGCCCACAAATGCCAACCACACACATCACTCAATCACATCAATCACAAGTTGTCAAGTCACATCACTCAAAGTGACAAGTGATTTGACGCTTGATGCGACTAACGATTTGACGCTTGATTTGACTTGCGTGCCGCACTCGAATTCGAAATGCGAATGCGATCGTAAATAATCTCGGGCTCGGGTTCGCTAATTCCAAATTAACGAATTTTCCATTGCGTCGTAATTAAATGATTACGCCTAGCGAAATCACTATTCACATCGCTAATGAATTAATTCTAAATTAATTCGTTCGCCCGAATTAAAATCTAATTTTAATTCCGCGTCGAAATCCAATTTCGTTTAATATATCGAATATATTAATTTATCGATTAATTCCAAATTAATCGTTATCTCTCTTTACTTGATATTTTATCCCAGATAAAATATCTCCGCAATTAATCCCAGATTAATTTTCTCTCTCATCTAATTAATCTCAGATTAATTAAAAGTGCGAGTCATACGTCATCGGTGAATCTTTGGGAAGCGACCCATGAGATCCCCGGATATGTTGGCTGTAAATTCCGTCGTCGGACTATCCGAACATGTAAGTACCTCGTACTACGTTTATACCGATTTACAAGACATGGTTGGCTTCTAGCAAAGCACCATGCCTACCTAATTCTCCAGAAATATCCTTACAGGAATAAAGGATTTATATCAGGCGTAGTATACGTAGTATTGCGTATTTTGATCCAGTATCGAATGATCACATGCAAGGCCTGGGGTGTTGGTGATTATCTAGGGTCCCAAGGATCACAAATCAAGCATGAAATATAAGTGAATACATTCGAGGAAGTCGCGGAATACTTACATCGAGTGGTTGAGCGACGCGGATGCAACAAAAACGAAATCTTTCTGCCTTGAACTGGTTCGGTAGTGGGCTATTTTTGCTCACTGGTTTGGCCTCCATTTTGGTCCTTCGTCAAGCTCCAAGCTTCGTCGAATGGTTCCCGGCTCATGGGTGGACTTCCCTATCACCTTCGCATGTCTCTCGGAGTGCTAGCTCTCTTGATTTTTGCCACAAAAACCAACACACTTGCTTCCCTCATTCATGTTTTTCTCAAACCAGAAACCAGAAAGTTTACAGCCCTTTGGGCGTGAATGATGATGAGAAGAAAGAGAGAGAAGAAGTTGAAAATGTGTATTAAGTCTAATTGATTTCTAAAATCAATTTAACATATACCAAACAATTAATAATAATAATATATGTCACTCAAGCTTTTAAAAGGTTTCCAACAACTCCCATCAAGTCACATCTATCAATCAAGTTGTCAAGTCATATCACTCAAAGTGACAAGTGATTTGACGCTTGATGCGACTAATGATTTGACGCTTGATTTAACTTGCGTGCCGCACTCGAATTTGAAATGCGAATGCGCTCGCAAACAATCTCGGGCTCGGGTTTGCTAATTCCAAATTAACGAATTTTACGTTGCGACGCAATTAAATGATTACGCCTAGCGAATTCACTATTCACGTCGCTAACGAATTAATTCTAAATTAATTCGTTCGCCCGAATTAAAATCTAATTTTAATTCCGCATCGAAATCCAATTTCGTTTAATATATCAAATACATTAATTTATCGATTAATTCCAAATTAATCGTTATCTCTCTTTAAATGATATTTTATCCCAGATAAAATATCTCTGCAATTAATCCTAGATTAATTTTCTCTCTCATCTTATTAATCCCAGATTAATTAAAGTGTGAGTCATACGTCATCGGTGAATCTTTGGGAAGCGACCCATGAGATCCCCGGATATGTTGGCAGTAAATTCGGTCGTCAAACTATCCGAACACGTAAGTACCTCATACTATGTTTATACCGATTTACAAGACAAAGTTGGCCTCTAGCTGATGAGTGGTAAATCTATCACTATTTTCCACTCATTTAACTTAATATTTTGTATAGTTTCTTGAGTTTTGTGAATATTTTGATGTGTTTTGTGTTATTTTGTAGATAAATAAAGTTTCAGGACATTCTGGAGGTGATTTGGACCAAAACAGTGAAAATTGGGAAAAGTGCATTATGGTAATTTGGGCGCGTCGCGACGCGCAAGCCCTTGGCGACGCGACGCCTAATGAGCACCAGAGCTGCTAACGTGCGCCGGGTCAACGGGTCAGAATTTGAGAAGTTTGACTTTGCTAACGTGCGCCGTGCCATGTGTCACCATCACAGTTGATCTGCTAACGTGTGTCATGCCACGTGTCATCATCCTACGGTGCCGACATTTACTATTTCCACGTGTGCCACGTGTCATCCTATGTGTCGCCACGTCATCCGGTCAACGAGTCAACTATGCCACGCGTCTTGCCACGTCATCATCAGCCAATCACAGCATGACACGTGTCGCAATACTACGGTGCCGACAATTGATCTCAGCCGCCTTGCCACGTCAGCTCCAGGTCATCGCCACGTCAGCATAATAATTGAGCTCTCAGCCGCCTCGCCACGTGTCGCCTTATCTTCTTATCTGAATTGCCACGTGTCAAAGCCTTAGTAAGCCACGCCAAAAGAAGCTGGCATCGTGACGCCAAAGCCCTTGGCGTCGCAACGCTGGAAGCCTACCGGGGTCTATAAATTGAGCTCTAGATTTCAATTTTTGATGCACCACTCTCTCTCATCTCTTTGATGTAAAGAAAGAGTTTCTCTCTCTAGTTTCTTTTAGTTTTTAGTTTTTTTTAATTTAAGTTTTGTAATTAAATTTTAATTACTTTTTTGTAACAATAATAATTTACTTTCTTTATTTTTACAGTTTTTACTATTCACCATGAGGAGGTAACTTCCCCAGCTAGGGTGAAAGGTAATTCTTTTACTATTGTTATTTAGATTAATCTCCCTTAAAAATAATATATTCACTATTTAAAATTTGACTTAAAAAGGATACCGCTATATTGGTCGTTTGGTAATTTAATTTTGGTTCCGCCTTTATGGCTGGTTTATGGACAAATATTACCGCCTTAATGGCTGGTTGGACTTAATTGACTTAATCAGGATACCGCCAGATTGGTCGGTTGGTAATATTATCACAAGTTTATATATTATTTTATGGGAGATATCTAAATTAGTAGTAGTAAAAGTAATTCCTTTTACCTTAGCATTTTATTTTATTGTAATTTACTTTTCAGTATTTACTTTACCGCATTTTTACTTCAAGTCTTTTATTTTCAAGTTTTTACCAGCCCTAATTATGTGTTGTAACTAAATAAGTTATCTGGGGTTGTGATGATTTTTAATATCACCGATTTATAAGGGGTTAGATTATAGTTTGGGTATTATAAAGATTTATTTATTGAGTCTTAATCTTAATATTTTTTTATTAACTGGCCACTAATAAAATTGACTAGGTAAACTTAAAATGAACTAGACATAGGGATTTTAAGTTTAAGACCTTAGACTCAATAGCCCACGATCTTCCTTGAGGATAGATAACCCTTTAATAGATTTCCTTAAAGGATAGGAATATACCTGTTGGGCGGGGGTAGCCTTAATTGGAACTTAATCTTAATGAATCCAGATAGTTTGGTTGACATAGACATATGGTTCAATTGGGTTAAACTTGGTATTTGTGTCTGACCATCGACAGAGGCTTACACATAATTTAGTGTTTCAGGTTAATAAATCAATATATTACCCAACTTTAAGATAGCCACTTCATCTTTAAAATGATATTAAAAGAAATCACAACCCTAGATAGTTGTTAATATTGAATTTTCTTAAAACCCACTTTCGAACAATTTTATTTACTTATTTTTAAATTTGGAATCGTCACCATTTCAAATCAATCAAACAACCTGTCAGATACTAGTAATCATTTGACCTCATAAAATTAATAGATTAGATATTAAGTCCTCGTGGGATCGATATTTTTATACTACTTGAATGATACGTGCGCTTGCGTTATACGTGTGTGTTTACGCCGTTCACTAGCAAAGTGCCATGCCTACCCAATTCTCCGAAAATATCCTTACAGGAATAAAGGATCTGTATCAGGCGTACAGTGTCTGCCCCGTACGATGCATATGTTGGATAACTAGCAACTAGTATCTTGAAAATCGGATAATCATGACCAAGTCATATTATCCTGACGGTTGCAACCTTTATAGAGAACCAGTTCTGTATCCCTACGCGATCATCAACTCCATATGACTGGAATGACATTTTCATCTCGACATCACACCCAACACACTACGATTCTCGATATACCCAGAATTGGCGTACACAGAAACCGGTTAAAGCCCTAGACGACCTCAACCAAAGTATATTGATTGTCGTATGCATTAGCGGTGCAAGTCTCAGGTTAAGACCAAATACACCTACCCTGATTTCGGACTTCCATAGACACATAGTCATACTACCAATTGAATTCTGAGGGGGTCTTATCCAGAGCGAAGCTGTTTCCCATACAATCGGTGAAACACAACCTCCTATTACACTTGAATGAGCATCATATACCCAAATATATGAGAACTATGCCGTTGTGCCCTCACAACGCGCACAAGTGTAATACTAGTCTTTTACGCATTCATTGATTTCCAATCTCGATGATGCTCTGACTAGGGATGTTTAATGATTTATCCTTCGTGGACTGATACTGTCTCATATCATTCTCCGTCCAGGAACAAATCATAAGGACCTCTCATCATTTATACATCTAGGTGATCTAATCACAAATGATAAGAGTGCAATCTTCTTTGTCACATAGTTAATTTGTACAACAACACCGTGATCTGTATAAATAGTGACGCTATGGGCCATAATTGTCCAACAATCTCCCACTTGGCCTATAGCCAGTCACTCTAGTGCTTGACACCCGAACTATGTACGGTTGGCTCAAACTACTGAGAAATGCTTTCGTCAGCGGATTTGCATGATTATCGTCCGATGCGATTTATACGATCATCACATCGTCACGATGTATGATCCGAACGAATCAGATGAATTATCGAAGAATATATCTGGATCGTTGATGAGACCATTAATTCTTTAGCCTGTGCTCAAGCCTAGCTCAGCGGCTAACAAAATTATATCTAATCTAATTAGATTAGTTATCGACCCAAATGGCTTCTATTGCTACCTCGGCTGCAGCAATAACCCGCATTTGTTGTTTATTCGGTAACAGTATCTTACTTGGAAGATTTCCAGCTCACTGTACCATTATTCAAACTATATAGTACCGTTTTACGACTTTTAGTCGTCTTTATCAGTTTAGGAAACTTGCTACAGTGATCCTAGTCACTTGAAGTTCTCATTCTCCATAGATTAAGACAGCATCATTAGTTCTCTAAGATACTAACGAATGTTCTTAACATCAATCCAATGACTATCACTTGGATTGGCCTGTTTGTGACTTCATATGCTCAAAGCGTATGAGACACCAGGTCGCGTACATTTTTCAATGTACGGTTTCTCGGAGAGTTTTCATGAAAGCCAAGCTTTCACCGATTGTTGTTATGGGTATATCATTCTAAGAAATGACATATTATCATTATTTATAGGACAACCACTGTCGGTGCGCTCCCACTAACCCTCATATATACACAAGAATCATTTCGTTTTGAATTAAATCATAAACCATTATGATTAAATCAAAACGGTAATTCCAAGAACCTATGTTTTCTTCAATCCAAACATGGATCGAATAACCCGCAAACCTTGTTTGCTAGTTATGTTACGAAAAATCGTCAGGATGTTATAAACATCCTCCGAAAGGTTTCCTTTTCAGGAAAGCGATTTTCCCATTAAGGTGACATATTTCATAAATGAAACATGCAGCATTAGCAAGCATTATCCAAATGGATTTAGCGTGGCAACAGGTAAAAGGTTGAATCGTAATCAACATAATATTGATAACGATACATTTCCGCTAAAAGCCTAGCTTTATACGTTGGTATGTTGCCATCCATGTACGTCTTCCTTGAAGACTAATAAAGTACCAATAGGCACAATGCCTTGCGGTACATCAACTAGTTCTAAACTTGTTGATATACATGGAATCCATTTCGGACTCATGACACTTTGTCATAATAGAGAGTTAATACCTTGTATCACTATCTCGTACGTAGTCAGTTGGTATACCTCAAAAGATAGACATCTTTATGTGGTGAGATCAGAAACCCATACCCAGGATGTTCTCTGACTCTCTCCGACATACGCGGTTCTTGTGTATTTGAAGATTATTGTATAGTTTCATCCTTGATGAACTATAAGTGTTCCATTAGGATTCGGTGCCTGGAACAGTATCACTCCGATTTTCATCGAGTTATACTATCCTCCCACTTACCACTGTATATCGGTATTCCTCTTAGGAAAACCACATGGTGTGCAACAATCTAATTGTTCTCTTGTGAGTTGTATAAGTACAATACTTTGGTATCCTTAGGATAACCTACAATTGGCACGAAATATGTCAAACATATTTTTATGGAACCTTATTCTAAATAATTTCTGCACTGTTAATGCTTATCCGTTGAAGGAAATGGTAGCTCAGAGCGACTCATGATTAACCTTATCATGTCTAACAAAATTTGGTTACTCGGTTCGGACACACCGTTACTTTGAAGTGTTCCGGGAGGAGTCCTCATTGAAAGAATACTATACTCTTTCAAGTATATTTGAAACTTATTGCTTAAGTAGTTTTCATTACGGTCTTACCGTGACGATTTAATACTTTAGCCGATCTGTTTGTCTATTTCGTGTCGAAACTTTAAAAGTTTCCGATTTATGTTCTTCAAAAGAAACACACAACCATTACGCGATGCTACATCCGTATAGGTCACGAAATATTCATATCCACCTCTAGCCTAGCTATACATGGGCCCACTTGCTTCACTATGAACTAGGGCTAACAGATTGGTGGCATTTACACTTTTACTAAGTAAATAGTGTTTTAGGCACATTGCCCAATAAACTAGATTCGTAGACTTTATTTGATTGGAATCAAATTTGTCCTAGTACCTACTCTTCGAAAGTGTGGATATACGATTCTTGTTTAATTGTGTCCCAGACAACAACGCCACAAATTAGTTTCTTCTGATCAAATCAGTTTGAGCTATTTGTTTGTCATGTTATACATTTGAGATTTATTTATATTCAAAATATAAATTCTGTTATTCGCATCTAATGTGTTTATCTCAATATCATCTTTATATAATGAAACACTTTAGTGTTCTAGAATATAAAGGTTCACCCGCAGCGGGTTAAACACTGATATATAGATAATGTATCTAGTCAAACTAGTTACATTATAACAGTTTTCTAATCCCGCTCATAGCAGATTCTGAACATCACTATATATTTATGTACCACACTAAGTATTTAAAATCCAATTTCAATACTAGTAGTGAACATAATCATGACAAACATATTTGAAGTCAGAGCCTTGCCCCGTCTTCAGTTCCTTCATGTCTGCTTTGTCCAAACGGCAGTCACGCTTCCGCGATCCCGTTTGCCACATTTAGGCAGACATTTTGGGATATGTCATTTATCTTCCTAGAATATTATAATGATTTTGCCTTTGCCCTTTTCAACACTCCAGAAGCCTTTGGCCAAGCCTCGGGTTGCTAGAATATCGAAGTAAGGTGGGACTAGCGCTACTTGCCTAATTGCAAACTTTGACTTTGTCTCCTTGAGAATAGTCATTAACTCTCCAAGAGTTTACTATTGCAATATTAGTACTTCTAAAATCTAAAATAGAACTTTGAAGATCCTTCAATTTCTTTATCATACTTTAAGGATCTAATCCTTAGTTCTGATTCAGAAATTAAGGAGTCTACTGCGGTAAGTATAATGGATTAAGCACTAAAGTTATCATCACATAATCTTCCAAAGATTATGCTCTACTATTTGCTTAACTCCGGGCTTAGGCCTAATATTTTATTTTATCAAATAAAATAATTTATTAGTTTCCAAGACCATCTTGAAATTTTATTCCCAATTTGAAAAATTAAACCATTTAAATACATTTTCCCTAGCATTCTGTTTTAAATGCCAATCTTTCAATTTATATCTTGATTCTAATAGTCCAACTATTTAATCAACGATTTCGGTACTATATATTATAATGATTATTATAGTCCAACTATACAATCAAATATAATTTAAATCAATTAACCTCAATTATATTGATTACTATAGTCCCACTATAAAATCAACTATTAATTGAAATTAATTAATTCAAATATATTGATTACTATAATCAAATTATATAATCAACTATAATACAGTCCAACTGTTAATTAAAACAACAATTTAAATATTAGTCCAACTAACATTTAATTTATTTGACGAATGATATTTCTTTGAGCGCGTATGGTGAGTAATTGAACGAATATTGAAAATTCAATTCTTGCCTCCCACTATTTTTCGGCGAACCTCTAACCCTCTGTTGAGTACTCAGGAAACCGTGTTTCCTAGTGGGCTAGGATCCCGTTAAATATCACACAATCTTGACTTTGGCCAACAAATTGTATGATAATTAACTAGGTAGATCTCGAAGATCAATTGGATCCAATCCAATTCCTAGATCCGGTAGGGGGACATCCAAGTCCGAAACATATATCTTATATATGCCAATACATCCAATGTATTACCTAACCATTTTCCTCTGAATCAACTAAGCCTTGGCTTTGGGACAACAAACTTAATGACCCCAGTCAAGCGCGACCCATTGACCATGGAAAGCTTCTTAATCAATGTCGATGGACAAGAAGTGGTCTTGACTTTGGCCAACAAACCACAACTTGGCCAAGACACTGACATGTAACAAAGCCTTCGTGATTCAAACACATCCTCGACAGACAAAGGCCTTGACTTTGGCCAACAAACCAATGCCGTCTCGGATCTTGAGTGAGAATCACTCAATGGAAGGAAAGACGTTTAATATTATTTGAGGGTTTTTCGCGTGCAAATTGGCAACCAATTTATTATCTTTGTTAAGGTCTCATCATCATACACCCTTAAACATGCATTCTAAACACATAATAAAGCGCGTATGATAAAATAATAATGATATGCAGATGGATACTTTACATTGATCCTATATCATATCTCTCTCTTTCTCTCTCCAGCTAGCACTTGTATTTACTTCTACCCGTTACACTACACTTCTAAAGAAACCTCATTTACATTGAGGGGAATAGGTGAGAAGAGAATACAAAGAATAAGGAGGTGATAAGGCTGAACACGCAGGTCCAATTAATAAATCAAATTTATTACACAATTTCTAAAATTGTCCCACCCATCTAATATCCATCCGATATACATTATTCATGCATCGAAACCATGTATTCACACAAGCATGTTATCAATCAATCTAATCAAATTAATTAATCTGATAATTAGTGATCATCCAATGTTCAAACAACGATTTGATTTTGCTCGAGTCAAACTCATTTTTACGAATAAGTACTAAAGTACGAATTCTCGAATTAAATTAAACTACACAATTAAATCCAATTCAATTTGTATTTAATTCTAATCCGCTTATTTAATTCCAAATTAAATATCACACTTAATAATAAACCTTTACGACTTAAATTCCAAATTTAATCGTAACGGGTCTCAAAGCCCGATTAACGTCCAACGTCAATTTAATTGAAGTCCAATAGGTTTTTAATTAATTTCTTTAGGCGTGGACTTTTGGTCAACTCGGATCAAACCGATAACCAAAATCCAATCCGGGAGTTACCCCATAAGCCTAGAAATCAATCTTGGCCCATTAGGCCCAATTAAACTTTAAAGGTCCATTTGTTGTATTTGGGCTTTATGGAAGCGGTTTTGGCCCAATTGGATCCAATCCAATTTGCCTTAACCCAATTTTGTATAACAAAGCCCATTAACCCCAATAACAACATTTAAGCCCAAATACAATTTCAAGCCCAATTTAATTAAACACAAAAATTCCAAATTTCCCATTTAATTAAGCTAAAGTGTATTAACATAATTAATCACCCAAATCAATATTTCCAAAACACAAATTAGGCTAATTAATCATGCTCATTTACATCAATTAGTGTCCAACACAAATTAATCAAAATCAAACCCAAATATATGCTTATAGTTCTTGGCTTTGGAAGGGAAATTATGTCCGATTCGGTTTCAATCCGATTAAATCCACAATCGACATTAAATCATATTCCCGAATGATTTCCAACACATCCAATGATTCAAAAAATAAAATCACCAAGAACACATAGAGTATTATTTTCGGCCAAGCCCAAAAAATTGGGGAAATTGTTCCAAACAGGATTTCTTCAAATTGATCAAATCAATCCTCAATAAAACATATTTAAACATACTCATTCATCCAATTTCACAAATCATGCTCAAACACATTTTTACCCAAATTTTAACCCTATGTCAAATTTCATGCTTTTACTCGCTCTGATACCATTGTTGGTGATTATCTAGGGTCCCAAGGATCACAAATCAAGCATGAAACATAAGTGAATATATTCGAGGAAGTCGCGGAATACTTACATCGAGCGGTTGAGCGACGCGGATGCAACAAAAACGAAATCTTTCTGCCTTGAACTGGTTCGGCAGTGGGCTGTTTTTGCTCACTGGTTTGGCCTCCATTTTGGTCCTTCGTCAAGCTCCAAGCTTCGTCGAATGGTTCCCGGCTCATGGGTGGACTTCCCTATCACCTTCGCATGTCTCTCAGAGTGCTAGCTCTCTTGATTTTTGCCACAAAAACCAACACACTTGCTTCCCTCATTCACGTTTTTCTCAAACCAGAAACCAGAAAGTTTACAGCCCTTTGGGCGTGAATGATGATGAGAAGAAAAGAGAGAATAAGTTAAAAATGTGTATTAAGTCTAATTGATTTCTAAAATCAATTTAACATATACCAAACATATAATAATAATATATGTCACTCAAGCTTTTAAAAGCTTTCCAACAACTCCCATCAAGTCACATCTATCAATCAAGTTGTCAAGTCATATCACTTAAAGGGACAAGTGATTTGACGCTTGATGCGACTAATGATTTGACGCTTGATTTGACTTGAGTGCCGCACTCGAATTTGAAATGCGAATGCGCTCGCAAACAATCTCGGGCTCGGTTTGCTAATTCCAAATTAACGAATTTTCCGTTGCGACGTAATTAAATGATTACGCCTAGCGAAGTCACTATTCACGTTGCTAACGAATTAATTCTAAATTAATTCGTTTGCCCGAATTAAAATCTAATTTTAATTCCGCGTCAAAATCCAATTTCGTTTAATATATCAAATATATTAATTTATCGATTAATTCCAAATTAATCGTTATCTCTCTTTAAATGATATTTTATCCCAGATAAAATATCTCCGCAATTAATCCCAGATTAATTTTCTCTCTCATCTTATTAATCCCAGATTAATTAAAGTGCGAGTCATACATCATCGGTGAATCTTTAGGAAGCGACCCATGAGATCCCCGGATATGTTGGCAGTAAATTCGGTCGTCGGACTATCCGAACACGTAAGTACCTCGTACTACATTTATACCGATTTACAAGAGAAGGTTGGCATTTAGCTGATGAGTGGTAAATCTATCACTATTTCCCACTCATTTAACTTAATACTTTCTTGAGTTTTGTGATTTTTTAATGTGTTTTGTGTTATTTTGTAGATAAATAAAGTTTCAGGACATTCTAGAGGTGATTTGGACCAAAATAGTGAGAATTGGGAAAAAGAGCATTTTGGTAATTTGGGCGCGTCGCGACGCGCAAGCCCTTGGCATCGCGACGCCTAATGTGCACCAGAGCTGCTAACGTGCGCCGGGTCAACAGGTCAGAATTTGAGAAGTTTGACTTTGCTAACGTGTGCCGTGCCACGTGTCACCATTACAGCTGATCTGCTAACGTGCGCCGTGCCACGTGTCATCATCCTACGATACTGACAATTACTATTTCCACGTGTGCCACGTGTCATCCTACGTGTCGCCATGTCATCCGGTCAACGAGTCAACTATGCCACGCGTCTTGCCACGTCATCATCAACCAATCACAGCGTGACACGTGTCGTAATCCTACGGTGCCGACAATTGATCTCAGCTGCCTTGCCACGTCAGCGCCAGGTCATCGCCAAGTCAACATAATAATTGAGCTCTCAGCCGCCTCGCCACGTGTCGCCTTATCTTCTTATCTGAATTGCCACGTGTCAAAGCCTTAGCATGCCACGCCAAAAGAAGCTGGCGTCGCGACGCTATAAGCCTACCGGGGTCTATAAATTGAGCTCGAGATTTCAGTTTTTGATGCACCAGTCTCTCTCATCTCTTTGATGTAAAGAAATAGTTTCTCTCTCTAGTTTCTTTTAGTATTTAGTTTTTTTTTTAATTTAAGTTTTGTAATTAAATTTTAATTACTTTTTTGTAATAATAGTAATTTACTTTCTTTATTTTTACAGTTTTTACTATTCAACATGAGGAGGTTGTTGAGTTCTTATAAGGTCCCAAGAATCATCAAAATCAAGCATAAAAACGCATGAATACATCAAAGGATAATGGCGGAAACATATACTCACAATGATTGGATTTGATGCATCAAAGAACACAAGCCTTTTCCTCCTTGTTATAGGTTCGGCCATCGCTTCCAAGGGCAGTTGGTGCACGGTTTTGATGTTCCATTTGTCTTCAAGATTCGGCCATGGAAGACCACCATTGAAGCTCCAAGATTCAAGCTCCAAAAACAAATCCAAGCTCATAAATTCGTTTCCCTATCACCATAATATAACCCATATGTGTGCTAGCACTCTCTATCCTTAATGCTTCTCACGTCCAAGCCTAGATTGGAGAAGAAGAAATGAAGAAAATGGCTTGAAGCCGTGAACAAAAGAGAAGAGGAGAGTGGGTTTCCAAAAAACGTAAAAAACCCTTAGCCTTGGAGAGAGAAGACCGAATTTCTAAAAAGGAGGGAGAAAAAATTGTAATATATATTATTTATTTATTTTCCAAAAACAAATAAAATATACATACCAAACTTTTCCATATACCAAAAAGTCAAAAGCAAAAGACAATCAATACTTTTCACCTTTTACCAATCACTTTTACTATTCACATCAAGTCACTTTATCAAAGTAACAACATGTCATGTCACATCACTCAAAGTGACAAGTGATTTGACAATTGATACGACTAGCGATTTGACACTTGATGTGACTTGCGTGCCGCGCTCGAATTCGAAATGCGAATGCGCTCGCAATCACTCCCGGGCTCGGGTTCGCTAATTCCAAATTAACGAATTTTCCGTCGAGTCGTAATTAAATGATTACACCTAGCAAAATCACTATTCACGCCGCTAACGAATTAATTCTAAATTAATTCGTTCGCCCGAATTAAAATCTAATTTTAATTCCGCGTCGAAATCCAATTTCGTATAATATATTGAATATATTATTTTATCGATTAATTCCAAAATTAATCGTTCTCTCTCTTTAATTAATATTTTATCCCGGACAAAATATCTCCGCAATTAATCCTAGATTAATTTTCTCTCTCTTCTAATTAATCCCAGATTAATTAAAGTGCGAGTCATAAATCATCGGTGAATCTTTGGGAAGCGACCCATGAGATCCCCGAATATATTGGCAGTAAATACGGTCGTCGGACTATCCGAACACGTAAGTACCTCGTACTACGTTTGTACCGATTTACAAGACAAGGTTGGCTTCTAGCAAAGCGCCATGCCTACCCAATTCTCCGGAAATATCCTTATAGGAATATGAGATATATATCAAGCGTAGTATACCGAAGTATTGCGTATTTCTGTCCAGTATCAGATGTTCACGTGCTAGGCCTGGGGCTGGAATTGTGTCTGCCCCATACGAAACACATATCGGATGTCTGGTAACTAGTCTCTATAATCGGATATTCATGACCTTGTCATAATATCCCGATAGCTCGAGCATTTAAGAGAACAAGTTTCGTATCCTACGTGACCATCATCTCCATATGACTGGAGTGACACTTCCGTCTTGACATCACACCCAACACACTGCGATTCTCAATATACCCAGCATCGGCGTACACAGAACCGGTTAAAGCCCTGGACTACCTCAACTAAAGTATATTGATTGTCGTATGTATTAGCGGTGCAAGTCTCAGTTTAAGACCAAATACACCTACCCTGATTGCAGACTTCCATAGACACATAGTCATACTACCAATGGGATTCCGCGGGGGGTCTATCCAGAGCGAAGCTGTTTCCCGTACCATCGGTAAAACACAACCTCCTATTACACTTGCATGAGTATCCTATACCCAAATATATGAGAACTATGCCGTTGTGCCCTCACAAACGCGCATAAGTGTAATACTAGTCTTTTACGTATTATCGATGTCCAATCTCGATAATCCTCTGACTAGGGATATTTAATGATTTATCCTTCGTGGACTGATACTGTCTCATATCATTCTCTTTCCAGGAACAAATCATAGGGACCTCTCATCATTTATATATCTAGGTGATCTAATCACAAATGATAAGAGTGCAATCTCCTTTGTCACATAGTTAATTTGTACAACAACACCGGGATCTGTACAAATAGTGACCCTATGGGTCATAATTGTCCAACAATCTCCCACTTGGCCTATAGCCAGTCACTCGAGTCTCTGACACCCGAACTATGTACGGTTGGCTCAAATTGCTGAGAAATTCTTTCGTTAGTGGACTTCCATGATTATCGTCTGATGCGATTTATTCGATCATCATATCGCCATGATGTATGATCTGAACGAATCAGATGAATATCGAAGTATGTATCTGGATCGTTGATGAGACCATTAATTCTTTAGTCTGTGCTGACGCCTAGCTCAGCCGCTAACAGAACTATATCTAATCTAATTAGATTTGTTATTGACCCAGATGGCTTCTATTGCTACTTCAGCTGCTGCAATTAACCCGCATTTGTTGTTTATTCGGTAACAGTATCTTGCTTGGAAGATTTCCAGCTCACTGTACCGTTATACAAACTGTATAGTACCTTTGCGACTTTTAGTCGTCTTTATCGGTTATAGGAAACTTGCTACAGTGAACTTAGTCACTTCAAGTTCTCCTTCTCCATAGACTAAGACAGCATCCTTAGTTCTCTAAGATACTGATGGATGTTCTTAACATCAATCCAGTGACTATCACTCGGATTGGCCTGTTTGTGAATCCATATGCTCAAAGCGTATGAGACACCAGGTAGCGTACATTTTTCAATGTACGGTTTCTCGGAGAGTATTTCGAAAGCCAAGCTTTCGCCGATAGCTATTTTATGGGAATATCATTTCCATGAAATCACTTATATTATTATCATTATTTATAGGACAGTCACTGGCAGTGCGCTCCCACTAACCCTCTTATATACACAAGAATCTTTTCGTTTTTGAATTAAATCATAAATCATTATGATTATGTCAAAACGATAGTTCCAAGAACCTAATGCTTGCTTCAATCCAAACATGGATCGAATAACAAGCATTATCCAAATGGATTTACCATGGCAACAGGTAAAAGGTTGAATCGTAATCAACACAATGTTGATAACGATACCTTTCCGCTACAAGCCTAGCTTTGTACGTTGGTATGTTGCCATCCATGTACGTCTTCCTTGAAGACTCATAAAGTACCAATAGGCACAATACCTTGTGGTACATCAACTAGTATCCAAACTGGTTGATATACAAGGAATCCATTTCGGATTATCTGGGACTTTGCCATAATAGGGAGTCGATACCTTGTATCACTTCCTTATACGTAGTCAGTTGGTATTCCTCATTAAGATAGACATCTTTATGAGGTTAGATCAGAAACCCATACTCCAGGTTGTTTTCTGACTTTCTCTTACTTACGAGGTTCTTGTGTATTCGAAGATTAATAGTAATAGTTTCATCCTTGATGAACTATTTGTGTTCCATTAGGATTCAGTGCCTTGAACAGTATTACTCTGATTTTCATCGAGTTATATTATCCTCCCACTTACCACTGCATATCGATATTCCTCTCAGGAAAACTGCATGGTGAGCAACAATCTAATTGTTCTTAGGTGAGATGTATAAGTACAATACTTATGGTATCCCTAGGATAACCTACATTTGGCACTTATCCTATTTGGGTTCTTGTTTGATATCATCCAAACTTATGCCTAGCATCCCAAATCTAACAGGAATGTGAAACCCGATTTCTTTTTCCGTTCATATCTAATATGTTATCTGTCAAACAGACTTTTATGGAACCTTATTCTAAATAAGTTTTTGCACTGTTTAGCGTATCCGTTGAAGGAAATGGTAGCTCAGAGCGACTCGTGATTAACCTTATTATGTCTAACAAAATTCGGTTAATCATATTCGGACACACCGTCAAACTGACGTGTTACGGGAGGAGTCCTCATTTGAAAGAATACTATACTCTTTCAAGTATACTAGAAACTTATTGCTTAAGTATTTTCCATTACAGTCTTACTGTGACGGTTTCATACTTTAGCCGATCTGTTTGTCTATTTCGTGTCGAAACTTGAAAGTTTCCGATTTGTGTTTCAAAAGAAACACATAACCATACGTGATGCCACATCCGTAAAGGTCACGAAATATTCATATCCATATCTAGCCTAGCTAGACATGGGCCCACTTTCTTCACCATGAAGTAAGGCTAACAGATCAGTGGCACTTACACTTTTACCAAGTAAATGTGTTTGAGGCACTTTGCCCAATAAACTAGATTCGTAGACTTTATTTGAATAGAATCAAATTAGTCCTCGTACCCGCTCTTCAAAAGTGCGGATATACGAGTCTTGTTTGATAGTGTCCTTGACAACTATGCCACATTTAGTTTCTTAACTGATCAAATCAATTTGAGCTATTTATTGTCATGTTATATATTTGAGATATTATTTTATCAAAATATAAATTCTGTTATTCACATCTAATGTGTTTATCTCAATATCATCTTTATATATGGAACACTTTAGTGTTCTAGAATATAAAAGTACACCCGCAACGGGTTATACGTGATATATAGATAATGTTTCTAGTAAAACTAGTTACATTATAACAGTTTCCAATTTTAGGTACACACCCGAGGGTAGTTCCTAAACTTAGGTATCTACGGTTAAAACAGCGACTTTCGTCCCGTTTCCAATTCGCAGATAAATCTCAATTGAAGTCAGTATCCTGTTCAAAACAGATTCTGAACATCAATATATATATTTTTATGTACCATACTAAGTATCTAAAATCTAATTTTAATACTAGCTGTGAACATAATTATGACAATCATTTTTGAAGTCAGAGCTTTGCTCGTCTTCAATTCCTTCTTGGGATATGTCCTTTTATCTTCCTTGAAGATTATAATGATTTTGCCTTTGCCATTTTCAATATTCCGGTAGCCTTCGGCCAAGCCTCGGGTTTCTAGAATATTGAAGTAAGGTGTGCTTGCACAACTTGCCTAATTGCAAACTTTGACTTTGTCTCCTTGAGAATAGTCATTAATTCTCCAAGAATTATTTATTTCAATTTTAAAAGTACTTATAAGATCTAATCTTTGAATATCCTTCAATTTCAATATCATACTTTAAGAATCTAATCCTTAGTTCTTATAAAGAAATTAAGGATTCTATATGACAAGTATTATGGATTAAGCACTAAAGTTATCATTACATGAATATTCCAAATATCATGTACCACTTATTTGCTTAACTCCGGGCTTAGGCTTAATATATTATTTTATCAAATAAAATAACTTATTATTTCCAAGACCATCTTGAAATTTATTCCCAATTGAAAATTAAAGTCGTTTAAATACATTTTCACCCAAGATTATGTCTTAAACACTAATCTTTCATGTATATCTTGATTCTAATAGTCCAACTATTTAATCAACGATTTGTGGTACTATTATTATAATGATTATAATAGTCCAACTATATAATCAAATATAATCTAAATTAATTAACTCAATTACATTGATTACTATAATCCAATTATAAAATCAACTGTAAACTGAAATTAATTAATTCAAATATATTGATTAATATAATCCAATTATATATAATCAACTATAATACAGTCTAACTGTTAATTAAAACAACAATTTAAATATTAGTCCAACTAAAATTTAATCTAACGACGAAATAATTTAAATGAGCGCGTGTGGTGAGTAATTGAACGAGTATTGCAAATTCAAGTCTTGCCTCCCACTATTTTTTGGCGAGCCTCTAACCCTCTGTCGAGTACTCGGAAACCGCGTTTCCTAGTGGGCTAGGATCCCGTTAATATTACACAATCTGACTTTGGCCAACAAATTGTATGATAATTAACTAGGTAGATCTCTAAGATCATTGGATCCAATCCAATTCCTAGATCTGGTAGAGGGACATCCAAGTCCGAACATATATCTTATATATGCCAATACATTTAATGTATTACCTAACCTATTTCCTCTGAATCAACTAAGCCTTGGCTTTGGCACAACAAACTTAGTGATCCCAGTCAAGCGCGACCCATTGACCTGTTGAGTTTCTATAATATGTCCCAAGGAAAGATTAAGCATATGAAATACAACAAATGAATATATATATTAAACTTGAAGCATGGCGGAATCATACTTACAAAGTTTTTGTGATGAAGAAGATGAACAAATGGTGGAAGCTCCAAGTGTGGGATGATTCGGCCAAGAGGAGAAAAGGAATGGAAGCTCCAAGCTTTGTGTATTCCAAGCTCATTGATGGTTTCCCTATCACCTCTTTATGATCCCTTGAAGGTGCTAGCCTTGTGTGTGAATATATGTTCCAAACAAACACACTTTCTTCAAGTTTTTGCAAAAAAAAATGAAGAAATGGAGAGCCCAAAACTGTTTCAGTTTCGGCAATGTGAGAGAGAGAAGAGAGTTGTGTAATTAATTTTTGTTACCAAAAATCAATTTATATTTATGCCATAATATTATTAAATTAATAATAAACTTATGACACAAATCATGCAATGGCTTAGAGTGTCAAACACTCAACTCCATGCAAAACCATTGAGTGTATTGTACACTATCACCATGCAATGCATCACAATTAAATAATGCATATAATGACATGTGTCATGTGGGCCCCACACGTTTCCAAATGAAAGTGGGCCCACGGGCACTCACGCGTTCGGGTTCGATATTTCCGAAATACCGAACTTACGTCGCGACGTTAATTAAATCGAATTTAAATAAATAATTGCGCCTGGCGAAATTATTATTTACGTCGCTAACGAATTAATTCTAAATTAACTCGTATGCCTGAATTAAAATCTAATTTTAATTTCGCGTCGAAATAGATTTCGATTATTATATCGAATACAATAATTTTATCGATTAATTCCAAATTAATCGTTCTCCTCTCTAAATAAGGCACTTTATCCAAGATAAAGTTTCTCCGCAATTAATCCAAGATTAATTAAGTCCGAATCAAATATCATAGGTGAATCTTCAGGAAGCGACCCAAGAGATCTCCGGATATGTTGGCAGTAAATACGGTCGTCGGATAATCCGAACACGTACGTACCTCGTACTATATCTTTACCGATTCACAAGACAAGGTTGGCTTCTAGCAAAGCGCCATGCCTACCCAATTCTCCAGAAATATTCTTATAGGAATATAAGATCTATATCAAGCGTAGTATACCGTAGTATTGCGTACATCGATCCAGTATCGGATGATCACATGTTAGGCCTGGGGCTGGAGATGTGTCTGCCCCGTACGAAACATATATCGGACATCAAGCAACTAGTCTCTTTAAATCGGACAATCCTGACCTGGTCATATTGTCCCGACGGTTGCAACCTTTTATAGAGTACTAGTTCTGTGTCCTGCGTGATCATCACCTCCATATGTCTGAAGTGATACTTCCATCTCGACATCACATCCAGTACACTACGATTCTCGATAAACCCAGAAGAGGTGTACACAGAACCGGTGAAGGTCCCCAACCACCAAAACCAAGTTTACCGATTGTCGCAAGTACTAGCGATGTAAGTCTCAGGTTAAGACCATATACACCTACCCTGATGCGGCCTCCCATAGACACGCAGACATACTACCAATGGGATTCCGCGGGGTCTATCCAGAGCGAAGCTGTTTTCCGTACCATCGGTAAAACACAACCTCCTATCGCACTTGCATAAGTATCCAATACTTAAATATATGAGAACTATGCCGTTGTGCCCTCACAACG
>SKCR01036649.1:0-54183 GCA_019454045.1 Zanthoxylum bungeanum
ATCATTTGCATGTTTGATCGAGACAATTTCAATCGATAAATATATTCAGGAATAGCTCTTATTCCTATAATAATCAACTACCGTTTGATTTGATAAATGAATTCTGATTAACAATTAATCATTCCTTTGTGAGTGTGGACTGTCGTTTCAGAATTCTCAGACTTACTTAGTAAGTGCTGCCGTAGGGTAGGTCAAATCACAGGTACATCTAAAATTCATATTCTCTCGAAATTCAATCTTGATATTGACCCAAAATAGACACCATCTGTATGGGACAAAAAAATCCTTCTCGAGACACCTTTTGGATCTCACGTTATCGAGCTAACAACAAAAATCACGAAATATATTTTCATATATCCCTCTCTCACTTACTATTTTAAAATCAAGGTTTCTATTTTAAAATATCTAATATTTTATTACACTAGTATCTACTAGTTTAGATTAGACGCGACTAAAGACATAACCTAATCTATGTAACATCCCTGATCTGGGAGATGTTACCGGCATGGGATAGACCGTACTAACCCCATAAGCCTTTGACTTTTGATAGTAAACAAATTGATCTCTTTTCAAATGTAATTTCTCATATGGAATCAATGCCCGAAACTATGACATAATACAAAATAGTTCCCATACGATTAAATATACAAAAATCAACTACCTCAAAAATTCTATACATGAATACCTACACACGACTTTAACATACGACTGTCTGGACTGGACCTCACTTAACTTGATTGACTAAAACTTTGACTGGTGGACTCAGACCCTCAAGTGACTGCTATCAGTATCTGTCCTCCCGAGCTCATCCTCCAGGAATACCTGCAAACCAAATAAACTGGGAGTGGGGCGTTAGATCGTTGTACGATCTAAGTGAGTGGACAAAAGTCTGAAATACTGACATAAAATCATTTGTTTTTAAAACACAAATTTCAAAAATACTATTTATGAAAACTATTTTTCTGAAAACTTCGCCTGAAACCTCTTTTAAAACCTCTCTTTCTAAAATCTGCTTTCTGAATGCCGTTACTAAAATCTGATCTTTGAAAACTATTCTCTGGAAATCTGGTGTATGAAAACTGATCGGTATCTGAAAACCTTGACGTATTAGGGCGTTACGTATCGTCGTCCCCCTATACGCCTATCTGGAGCCAGGAATGCAAAACCATGACTTTAGGGCATTACGAATCACTGACCCCAAAGCATGCCACTCATGTCCCTGAAACTGGTGGTCTTGAGGCGTTACGTATCGATGTCCTCCAAGCCACAAAACTAGAACTGGGGGTGCGGATCTATGCTACCCTCCAAGCTCTGAAATTAGGGTCTATGGGCATTACGTATCGCTCTCCCCCTAGCCCTGAACGAGGATCTGGGGGCGTTACGTATCACCGTCCCCCAGTCCTCTACATGTGCACATATTTTCTATCCGTCAATTCCAAACTGTATCAAGTTACATACTGGGGTGGGTTTTTCCTCCATGCCCCGAAAAACATAAAACTAATGTTTTAAATCTCAAAACTGTATAAAATATTTTCTGAAAATCATTTCTTTCTAAATTAAAGCTCAAATCATAACTATTTATGAAATTACTGTAATAATAAAATATTTTATTGCACTAAAGCGTGAAAGTAAATCTGATATCAAAACTTAATAAATAAAACCAGTTTGAGAAAAGAGGTCCACTCACAGGTTATAGAATGAGGCCACGCTTCTCACTTGCTGAAGAAAGCTCTGGCTCATGCGATATCTTATAATTGATAATTCGATTAGAAAGCGAACTAAGGAACGTTTTCTGAATTAATTTAGGTCTATCAATCCGAATACTTTTATTGTTATTACAAGGCGTAACGCACTTATAACATGATGTTATATATATACCAATTGATATGAGGCCCTAAGGGTGGCCTCTAACACGCTAGGATGGGACTGGAATGATTTAAAAATGATTTGGAAAAATTTGTGCCACGCATCGCGACGCAAGTCCCTGCGCGTCACGACGCGACCTGGTTTTCCATGATTCTGCATTTTCTCCTTCAACTCTAATTCATCCAATGGACAACTCTAACATTACCATATTACAAACCAATGCTTAAAACATCATATTATACTCAATTCCTCATAAACTAAATCATCATTTCATCAACAACCAACTTTAAATCAATTTCATATACTCCATGTAATTAACCCAAAACTTTAACAAGATGGGGTTTTTTTCTTTAAAATTCCTCATTGTCTTAAAATCACACAATCATCATCAACATTCATGTTCCAATTTATCCATCTCAAAACAAAAGAAACATATACACTCTCCCCCTCCAACACATTCACACACTTAACCTCAATCCATATTAAATATTACCATAACACTATCAAAAATGCATCCAGTAACTAATTCAAGCCAATTTGACAATTCCAACTACCACGGTTTGAAGGATGCGAATTGGGACTTTACACTTCCTTGATCAAAATTGATAAATACAAGTAGAAGGGAAGTTAGAAACTTACTTGTCATGTGATATGCTTGGAAACATCAACAATCATTCCCCAAAATAGCATAAGAAAGAAGAAATGAAGGAAAAAAATGAGAAGTTTTCCCCCCAACTCTCCCTCACGTTTTTGGCACTGTGGGAACACAGAAACTGGGCGACGCATGCTGTCCCGGGCTCGCGGCCCGGTCGGGAGTACGGAGTAGCCACGGGGGACTAAACCGGAGAATAATGGAGTCGCCACCCGGTGTGAACCGGGAAAATGAGATTTAAGGCCGCACTCACCCCTCGCAAGGGAAGACCTCAAACCGTTGGGTTCAGAATGGTCCCTTACTTATGCCACTTGTAATGACATGATTTATGTAATAATTTAATCAGGCTTAAGTAGCACTTATTTCCAAGAGTATCATGCTTCTAAATTCACAGGTACAAAATAAAACTTATACATACATTTCACATATATCTCACTTCTAAGAACACATGCCTGAAAATACCTCAAAGTAACAACGAACATACAACTTCATTCAGCATATCATATTCACGAAAAACACAAGCATACATAATAACCGCACAAGCATACATGTGAGCACTTTTCCAAGTGATACGTGGAATTGTATCCCAAGTACAGACCGCATTACCGTCTATTCGGAATCGGCTACGGAATTTATGTATGGGTTTCCATCCGATAAATCACAAGAAATAATACTCCAAAGTCATCATGGCATAGGTATATGAATCGTAATGCGTTAAATCAAGACTAAGGCAAATGACGCAACTAATGGAATAAACATGCTTTTCATTATTATGTGCACAAAGATAAGAATGACTATGTGTGGTTCCATAAAAAAATCACCTAAGAAACAATTATACATGGCATGTGATGAATATGTCTCAGTTTAGTGTGTTTGTGTTCGTGTAGCGTTCGTAAACGCGTTCGAACGGTAAACAGAAGGTTCGCGTTCGTATGTCGTTTGATAACGCGTTCGAACGGAAATGAAACAGAATGTTCACGTTCGTATGGCGTTTGTTAACGCGTTCGAACGAAAATGAAACAGAATGCTCACGTTGGTATGGCATTCATGAACGTGTTCGAACAAAGATGAGACCTGATGCATGATAAGGAAAAAATGCATGCGCGTTCGAGTTGCGTTCGTAAACGCGTTCGAACGGGAACAGACCTGATGCATGAAATGGGACGCAATACATAAATAACAAATAGTACAATGCGAGGCGCGGCGAAGCATCGTGGTGAATGATTTTAACCTCTTCAATTAGAGGACCTCTCATCGCACTTACTAAGCCCATGCGCTCGATCGCATCATGCATACAAACATAAAGACAATCATATCAAACTAAGTATGCCCGATTGAACACATCTTACATCCAACCGAACGTACATCAACTGGCGCGACAAAGCATCGTGGTAAAGGGCTTTAACCCCTCCCCATAGGGGATCTTTCATTCCACTTACTAAGCCCATGCGCTTGATTGAACCATGCATAAAAACATAAAGACAATCATATCAAACTAAGTATGCCCGATTGAACACATCTTACATCCAACCGAACACACATCAATCGGCGCGGCAAAGCATCGTGGTAAAGGGCTTTAACCCCTCCCCATAGGGGATGTTTCATTCCACTTACTAAGCCCATGCGCTTGATTGAACCATGCATAAATAAGCAACATGCAGAATTCAAGTGACGAAAAATAAATAAACCAAAATAAAACAAAAGAGGGTGCCGTTTACTCAAGCGGTACGTGGAGTTGTATCCCAAGTACAGACCGCACTACCGTCCATTCGGATTCGGCTACGGAATTTACGTCTGGGTTTCCATCCTATATACCACAAGAGACGACACTCTTCCATTCATCGAATACCCACAACACACATCATACACAAACAAGATTTAACAAACAATTAAAATACAATCAAAATAAATAACAAAAATCAAATAAAGATGAGTGTGAAAAGTACCCTCAGGTCTAACCTTTTAAATCACCTCTCGGATGTACGGAACACGGTCGTCGGAAGGGTGGTTGCTCCGCAACTCTTTCGGTTCACTGGTTCACTGCTCTCGTTCGTTGTCTCACTGTTTGGGGTCGTCGTTCTTCGTCTTTTGTTGCTGTCTTTGACTCCGATTTGCTACTCTTCGGCCTCTGTTTTGCTGCTCACTGTTCAGGTCACCTGTTTTGATGTTTTAATTATTTTAATGATTATGAATGCAGTTTTTATATTACTGTTTTTATGTTTTTTAGGGATTGTATGGGGCTGTGATTTTCGGTACTTGTGAGGACTGTTTTGGGGCTATATTTTTCGGTGATCTAAGGTGTTTATGGGGGTGTAATTTTCGGTAATGTGTGGAGGCTTAGGGGGCTGCTATTTTCGGTTATGGAGTGGAGGAGATTTGTGAGGTTTATGGGCGTGTAGGGCTGATCGGTTTGTGAAGGTGCTTTTAATGTGAAGGCTTGGGATTATTTTCTTTTCTCTTGTGATTTGTGTGAGTTGTGTGTCTATTATGTGTATGAGCTAGGGGTTGGAAATTCTTTTCTTCTTTTATTTCTTGTGATGGGTGTGAACTAGGGGGAGAGGAATGCCTTGGAGAGGTGTGGTTTATATAGAGAAAGGCTAGGGCTTCACCTTGTCTCACAAGGAAGGGATTTGGTGCATTAAAAGGAGGATTTGATTTGGTGTTGAGCAAGGAAAGTCAAGGATTGAGGGGGGGACAAATCTTGGCTAGATTAGGAAGTCAATATCTTTAATTTGTTATGATTGATTTTAATTAGCATGACATCTTTTTAATTTAGTATGTGATTTGTTTAGTTAGGAAGTTAATATATTTGATTTATCTTCATTAGGTATGATTATATTTTGTGTTTTATTTAATTGGTAAATGGTTTAAATATTTTATTTAATATTTAATGTTTAATTTAATTAAATTGGGATGTGTTTTATGGGCTTTGGGGAGCTAATTGGGCTGGGGTGCGAGGCTAGCAGCAAAACCAGAATTACCGACACCGTTCGAACGCTTCCTCGAACGCGACACGAACGCCCGCAATCTGTTTGGCGTTCGAACGTATACATGAACGCAGCACGAACGAAAACAGTGAACCTTGTTTATTCTGAATTTCCCCTTCCGATATCCGTTTCCCGCGGCTTCCGTGACTCAAAAGGTTGTGCCTCCAAATGAGACTCATCATCGGGTTTCACATGCAAAAATACAATGCCTACAGGCACCTTGAGAGGATGAGTTAATAGTACTCTATTTATAGAGCAAGGGTTGATTTTTGTGTTGAAATTGAATGGTCCACAACTTGCTACATCACCCAAATTCTAGTTAATTCTCGAAGTTACTGTAGCTGTCATGGAAATTGCAATATTTATCCCATTTCTGGTCTGAATTTGGAAAACGTTTCAACACGGAAGTTGTAGTTCTCGGTCTAAGATTTTTGACGATATATTATTCAGAAAAATTAGAGACTGTATGAGAAAGTTACGGCCCAAATATCATGGGTTGTATGGATTGGATCATCATCGAATTTCGTATCAGAATAACGAAGGATTTACCGTTTATTCCCAAAGTCACTCCGTGAGCGTATATGTATCCCAACATAATTTATATTATGTTAGACTCGTCCTATAGTGAATTGGTCAGTCGAAATTCCGGGTCGTTATAAATTATTCCCCCCTTAAATAGGATTCGTCCTTGAATCCTCTTTACACTTAGGATCTAATCATAGGTCATTGGATTTGTATGTCCTTTATAAACGTCATTCTAAACTATAACTATTATGTATCATCGGGAATCTTATTTGGCTTAATTACGAAGATCTTTACCCGACTGATCATTTATCGATTGACTAGTGAGTAAATGAGACTCTTCATCTTTCTTAATATCTAACTTATTCAACGAACCTTATGGCACACTTGATAAACTACTGCTTCAGAATTCATAACTTCAATGAATATCCTTTAAGTTTGTTATTGCTTAATAAGATCTTTATTAAGTATCATAGACTACCTTATTTCTGAATCTCTAGTTGTGCTCAACCTTCTTTGTTCCCAAGGAAATCATTTTCTTCAAATATTTGGTTATATTCAATCAGGTTCTCCTTAGCTTAATACCTTTGTCTCTTACTAGGGATACTGGTGACTCATGATTAGGTTTCCCATAGTCTCTTCAATTGGTTAAACTAGATCTGAATATTCTCTCTAATATTTTGGTTATTTAACTGTCTATATTCTTTTTGCTGAGTTCAAACTACTCATTAGCTTCTCTTCGAGTTCTAATATTTCTATTTATTTAAGGGGGTTTAGGGTTTCTTGACTCACTGGTAGTGTCTACCTACGAAACTAATATCAAAATATAGCTCCTTAATGGTCCTCCTTAATTAATTAAAGGTAAGGCTTACTTGTTTACACCTTGGTGCTTAAACCACATTCCCAGCTGTTAACGTCAACGTTGACATTTTTGGTCTGCTAAAGTTCATTTCCTTTTGTACTTTCTCTCATTACTACTGTAAATCTGGTTGTTGTTCCTTATATTAACTCGTTTTCTATACTTGATTTCATGATAGAGTAACTATTCTTTATTGTTTTCCATACTGTAGTAAACTTATTTTTCCGGTTCTACACCATGTCAATACTTACTTAATATTATCTTTTGAGGTCGTTGCACATTGGCAGCTTCATGCCTAAACTTTTTCCTTAGTATTATTTTCATCTCCTTCTTCATCCTATTCTATACCGAGAACTCCCTTGGTCTATGCTTTTGTCTTCTTATCTAAGAAATATCTTCTTTCTTTTAAATGTCTACTATTTCGTCAAACCTTGGTTCCTTGGAATCTCGGTCATTACATGACTATTACTTTATTTATGTATTGTTTCATCTGAACAACTTCTTTTCTAACTTTTTTACTTAGAACTGTCTCTCAATTTTACTCCGTTTTTAAACTACATCTGAAGGTCTTATGTTCTGGTCTTTCTTCACTATACTCCCACTTATTCCTGAGAATACCTTGAGGCAACCTTTGTGACCGTCGTTCAAAAAGGGTTGGGAGGGTGGGAACTGACCCTGAAGTCTTTCTGATTATGGTAATCTAATTGCACATACTGCTTGTTTTACGAGCCTAGGACTCTCATGTATATATATATATATATATATATATATATATATATATATATATATATCTAATGTCTATTCCTGCACTGGGGCACTACTGCTAAAAATTATCTGGTTCATTTTCTTTAACTTACTTCTAATCGCATTCAACTATCAAATGCATTACCTACGAAACTCCTCTAGAGTCATGTTATCTAAAGATTTCCTTGTGCTGCCTATGTACTCCTTCTTATTTAATCTATGTTACTAAACCTTTTGAAGTCGTTACTTTTTTTTTCTGAGTGCTGCTGTACTCTCTTTATTAGTCCTCCTAAAGAAGCTTACTTTGTTGCATAGGTTTCTTTTTCACCTGAGTCTTTTAAAACTCCTTGCATCCAACTTTCCTAAAAACCCTATTAACTTTGATTCTCAAGACACTCTCTACTAAAATCTTTTGGTTATGGGTCACACATATCTAGTTCTTCTCTTTTACTATAATGGGATTCTTATTAGTCACATACTATGCTCTTGAAAGTCGTTCTCTATAATTCCTTCACTTCCTTGAATCTTTACTTCCCTAAGGGGTTCTTTTTTTAAGAGGACTTCTAGATTGGTTTAACTTACTATAATTCCAAACTTTCTATATTATAAGGAATTTTACCATCTTTTGTCTCTTATCTATGTTCTGTTGAACTTATTGGCTCTATTATCTAGACAACTTGTAATCCATCTATTTTGTCAAATACTCTTATTTATTTTGTTCTTCCTTTTACTGGGCTCTAAGTTGGAAACGGCTATATACTCACACGTCTGGTTAAGTGTATAATTACTTACCATAGTCGGCGACTAAGAAAAAGTTCTATTCATGCTGCTGAAACTGAATTAACTAATCCATGCCTTAGAATTCCTTACTTTTATCACTTATTCCGAGGTCTTCACTTTCATTGTTGTCTCCAAGCTACATTATCTATGTTATTATGTGTGCTGAATTCTCTTATCACTACTTATTTCTTCCTTACTGCTTTCATATCCTGATTCTTGGCTTTACGCTATGCTATTGAGGCTAACAGTGATGTTTTGTTCTCCTAACTGCTTCTTAGATCTCTGCTCTCTGTTCTTGCTTTAAGTTTTGACTTTGGCTCTCTATTCTACCGTCCGTACTGGCACTCTGGTTATTCCTAAATATTTTCAACCTCTCAAGTCTATTCTTGTATATTTCCACGGTTTCCTGCTAACTAAGGCAGATATACAGGTTCTATTATATTTGGTCTATTCTGTAGATTTCTGCTAGTCTTGCAAGCCTTACGCGGACTTGTCTGATCTTTGGGCTATCCTGGGTTTTCTTCTTTATATCCTCGAAACTTCCTTAATTATTTTTCTGAGCAACCTGCATTCCGAGGTCTTTATATTTCTTAAGATAAACTCTCTTCGACTCCTTACAATCATCTATACCTATGCTAGTAGGGACTAGGACAAACATAGTATATCTCGATGAGTTTCGATATCCTTATTCTGACACTCTGTGTCCTGATGGAGTCTATTTCTCATGTAAGGCAGGTATGAGCTAGATTCCATCAAGATATCTTTCTTAACTGGTATCACTAAGCGGTGGTAGACTAGATAGTTCAATATCATGTCTTCATCGGATTTAGTTGGGATAAGGTAACTATTCGTTGTTTTTGTCGTCATCCATCTTATTTGCCTATGGTCCTAAGTTCGGGAAATCTGAAATCTCTTCATTCATATGGTATTTAACATATATCAAAAGCTTTTACGAATAATCCTGATTTCTTACTTCTTCTATCTTGTGGCTGTTCTTGGTTACTCAGGAAACTCGCTATCTATACGAGGTGCTCGAGAGTTATTGGATCAACTTGAAAGAATTTTCTGAGGAGGAAATGAATCTCGCTTGAGGGAAAGAAACTTTGCTTAGATCTATTCGGCATTTTCTCTTGTTTAGGGTTGCTATACTCTTCTTTACTACAAGTCATGGTATTATCTTTTATTATCTAACTCTGTATCTCTAATTCTTACTACTATAGGTTTCAGCATTTTCTTATCTATATGTTTCCGTACCTCCACCTCTTTTTGCTTCTGATTGCTTAGATTTCTATATTCTATCATTACTTCTATTTCTAACTTTTCTTTCTCTTTGCTTCCCTTTCCTCTAGCTGTCTAAATATCTATACATTCTTTCTTACTTTCTCATAGCTTTCCTATCCAATATCATTTGGTATCTTTTTCTTAAATCATTGCTGTTTAATTTCATAGCTCGCTCTGAACTTCTGGTGATAGGTCAGGATAATTTTAGGAAAGTTTCTTATCTTGGGTCTAAAGTATAGGTTTTCTTGTAAGGAAATACTATTCGAATGATCTAGGAAAGCTTACTAACCTATCTACCGAACTTTGAGGTCGTACTCGAGGATCAGATACTGAAGAGGCAGTGCCTTGCATACGAGCATCCCGGACATACTACGTATACAAGACCTCAACACTCTACCCACTACAGTCACTCACTCCCTAGACCATGCTCTGATACCATCATTGTAACATCCATGATCTGGGAGATGTTACCGGTAGAGGATAGACTGTACTAACCCCATAAGCCTCTGACTTTTGACTGTAAACAATATTGATACTCTTTTCAAATGTAATTTCTCATACGAAAACAATGCCCGAAACTATGACATAATACAAAATAGTTCCCATACGATTAAATATACAAACATCAACTACCTCAAAAATTATATACATGAATACTTACACACAACTTTAACATACGATTGTCTAGACTAGACCTCACTTAACTTGACTGACTCAAACTTTGACTGGTGGACTCAGACCCTCAGGTGACAGCTATCAGTATCTGTCCTCTCGAGCTCGTCCTCCGGGAATACTTGCAAAACAAATAAACATGTAGTGGGGGTAAGATCGTTGTACGATCTAAGTGAGTGGACGAAAGTCTGAAATAATGACATAAAATCATTTATTTTTAAAACCAAAGTTTCAAAAATACTTTTTTATGAAAAATCTCTTTCTGAAAACTTCGTTTGAAACCTCTTTTAAAACCTCTCTTTCTAAAATTTGCTTTCTGAAGGCCGTTACTAAAATCTGATATTTGAAAACTATTCTCTGGAAATCTGGTGTCTGAAAACTGATCGGTATCTGAAAACCTTGATATTTGAGGACGTTACGTATCGCCGTCCCCCTATACGCCTATCTGGAGCCAGGAATGCAAAACCATGACTTTGGGGCATTACGTATCGCCGTCCCCCAAAGAATGCCACTCATATCCCTGAAACTGGTGGTCTTGGGGCGTTACGTATTACCGTCCCCCAAGCCACAGAACTAGAACTGAGGGTGCGGATCTATGCTACCCTCCAAGCTCTGAAACTAAGGTCTAGGGGCGTTACGTATCGCCGTCCCCTAGCCCTGAACTAGGATCTGGGGGTGTTACATATCGCCGTCCCCCCAGTCCTCTACATGTACACATGTTCTCTATAAGTCAATTCCAAACTGTATCAAGTTACATACTGGTGTGGGTTTTTCCCCCATTCCCTGAAAAATATAAAACTCATGTTTTAAATCTCAAATCTGTATAAAACATTTTCTAAAAATCATTTGTTTCTTAATTAAAGCTCAAATCATAACTATCTATGAAATGACTATAATAATAAAATATTTTATCGCCTTAAAGCGTGAAAGTAAATCTAATATCAAAACTTAATAAATAAAACCAGTTTGAGAAAAGAGGTCTATTCATAGGTTATAGAATGAGGCTGCGCTTCTCACTTGCTGAAGAAAACTCTAGTTCCTACGATATCTTATAATTGATAATTCGATTAGAAATTGAACTAAGGAACATTTTCTGAATTAATTTAGGTCTATCAATCCGAATACTTTTATTGTTATTACAAGGCGTAACACATTTATATCATGATGTTATATATATACCAATTGATATGAGGTCCTAGGGTGGCCTCTAACACGCTAGGATGGGACTTGAATGATTTAAAAATGATTTGGAAAAATTTGTGCCACGCATCGCGACGCAAGTCCTTACGCGTCGTGACGCAAAGCTCTTTGCCGTCGCGACGCGGCCTGGTTTTCCAGGATTCTACCTTTTCTCATTCAACTCTAATTCATCCAATGCATAACTCTAACATTCACATATTACAAACTAATGCTTAAAACATCATATTATACTAAATTCCTCATAAACTAAATCATCATTTCATCAACAACCAACTTTCAATCAATTACATATACTCCATGTAATTAAACCCAAAACTTTAACAAGATGGGGTTTTTTCCTTTAAAATTCCTTATTGTCTTAAATCACACAATCATCATCAATATTCATGTTCCAATTTATCCATCTCAAAACACAAGAAACATATACACTCTCCCCCTCCAACACATTCACACACTTAACCTCAATCCATATTAAATATTACCATAACACTATCAAAAATGCATCCAGTAACTAATTCAAACTAATTTGACAATTCCAACTTCCATGGTTTGAAGGATACGAATTGGGAATTAAACTTCCTTGATCAAAATTGATAAATACAAGTAGAAGGGAAGTTAGAAACTTACTTGTCAAGTGATATGCTTGGAAACATCAACAATCACTCCCAAAATAGCATAAGAAAAAAGAAAAAAAGAAGGAAAAAAATGAGAAGTTTTCCCCCCAACTCTCCCTCACGGTTTTTGACACCTTGAGAGGATGAGTGAATAGTGCTCTATTTATAGAGCAATGGTTGATTTTTGTGTTGTAATTGAATGGTCCACAACTTGCCACATCACCCAAATTCTAATTAATTCTCAAAGTTAATGTAGCAGTTGCGGAAATTATAATTTTTGACCCGTTTCTGGTCCAAATTTGGAAAACATTACAACACGGAAGTTGTAGCTCTCGGTCTAAGTTTTCCGAAAATATCTTATTTAGAAACATCGGAGACCATATGAGAAAGTGACGGCCCAAATATCATAGGCTGTCTGGATTGGATCATCATCAAAGTTCGTATCAGAATACGAAGGATTTACCGTTTATTCCCAAAGTCACTTCATGAGCGTATATGTATCCCAACATAATTTATATTTATTGAGACTCGTCCCACAGTGAATCGGTCAGTCAAAATTCCTAGTCGTTACATTATACTAGTCAACTATTAGTGATCTATCCAATTTTAACTCTTAAAATTGTATTCACTGAAATTTTATATGACCTAATTAAACATATTTAATTTAGTGGATTTTAGTGACCCATCCAATCTTAAATCTTAAAATTTTTAATTCACTAAATTTTTTTAATATTTAAATTCGTATTAGGAAAATTTTGATTAATAAGTGTCCTATATTATTTTCCAATGGTTCGTGGAATTATATCTCGAGTGCATACCATACTACCATATATTCTGAATCGGCTATGGATTTTATGTTCTAATTTCCATCCTATATACCAAAGGAAAAAATTTAAGACTCTTAAATTATCCATATTTAAATAATACGAATTTTGAAATTTTAAACCTTTATAGAATTAAACTATTTAAATTATTTTCATGCATGTTTTAATCAGATTTAAACTATTTATATTTCATAAAACTTAATTTTATGACTAGATTATTTATTCATGCATTTCATTTTATGGTGTATGATAATGTATGAGTAGACACCCTAAGCTATATGACATGTTATTCAAACAATTTGAATTAAAAACATACATACAACTAAAATTAATGCATTGACCAAGCTCTTATTTTTCCTATACTGCTAATCTAATCAGAAAAAAATAAGCAAGACATTATTTGGTCCTCAAATCTTGGCTCCACGGAATAGCTTGCGTAATTTTACTCTTTTGATTAGTAACTTTGGCAATATATGATTATAACGCTTCATGTAGTTGTGTGCTCACTACGGACCACATTAGCACTTTACTTCATAAGAAATACTTTCATGTGGTCATTATCTACACTCGTTACCACGACTATGCTTACCATAGCTTCCCCCAACCATGATCCACATATATACCAAACATTGTTCAATTATCATACAACTCCTTACTTTTGTTGTTCACATTCTAGGCATCAAATTTTACATACAAGAAATATTTTTCACAGCAATTACAAATTTAGTCTGATGGCCTTGTTAGGATGTATGCCATAGATAATAATGTAATATATAAACATAATTTTTTTTTCAACAAATAATGATGTATTTTTCATTTATCAAAGTGTTGATGTTTAAGTCGCATATTATAAATTGTCATGTATAGTCATGGATACTAAATGTACATTCAAACTTAGTAAATAAGTGTTATACACAATAGGATTTAAGTTTGAAATTGGTAATCCTAACTAGTTGTAGAGAGCAAACAAAGACAGACACTTTGTTTGTGCTTTCTCTACAGTTAATGTTCATTCCATATTTTATGACGATTTTGATTCAGGTTCGTTCATGTGGTGAAAAAGGGAATGGAGGCACCTAATCTGATGCGATCATATAAGATTGGACCAATACATAAATTAATTTCTTTTAATATCCGCTAAACAAAGAAATTCATATCAGTCTAATAGATGATCATATATGGGTTGATTTGAATCCTGAGTATACTACGAACTCTAGTATGGCAGCCTATGTCCTTTGATTTACAAAGGTGAAGTTGGTGAAGAAATCCCGACCAATACCTACATACTTAGGGGACATAGTTTGGTGTGTAACTGTGGAAGTTTTACATTTATATGAAATCCATTCCTTCTTGCGAGAGGTATAGGAGTATCTTCCTTAATAGTTGATTTTATACTTAAATAATCATAGCGCCCAAGTCTTTCTATTACGAAAAGAAAGATTAAAATTCATAATAGTTATAAATAAATTATTCATTAGAGAATCAATGGTACTTATGATAGAAAACATTAGAAGGGTATAACGAACATTATGACCTGGAGGGTCAATCTTTATGTAATGATTATATCGATGAACACCAACGTAGTTAATTTTTGGCCAAATATCTACAGTGATAAGAGTATAGTTTTAGGTTTTTAGTGGAATAACCTAAAGTTAATAATTCAGAATATTTGATTAAAGAGTTTTAGTCAATATCGCGGGATTATTGGAGCTTGGAACTAAGGGTCCATTTGGTCTATGTGTTAGTTCAATACATTATAGAAATCCATTGAACAATTGGATAGTTTAATTATTAACTCAATTATAAAATACTAAATAATTATAAATTATTTAAGATCATAATTGTAATAAGATTAATGATTATGTAATGTCACATTTAGTAACTATATATTAAAATATTTAATATATATTTTTATATTTATGATTATTAGAGAATCATTTAATGTAAAATTTGAATTAATTCAAATTCAAACATGGCAATTTATATCATGATATAAGTTACATTTTTAATTATTGTTTCACAATAAATTATATGTGATATCATGAAAAATTGTTTGAAATTAATATTTTGTGTGACATTAATTAGGCCCTTGGCCAAATGCATCATGCATGTCAAGGGTTAGGGTTAATTTTATACAAGCTCAATTAATTAACCTAAACCATAAATATAAATACAAAAGTTTTTCTCTTGAAAAAAACTAACCACTTTCACTCTTTCAATTAAATTGAATATAGAGAAAAACATGAGAGAAAGAGAAATTTTTTACTTTCTTTCATGTTTTTCTCTATAGAGAAAGAATCATAACATGGAAGACTGAATGGTAGGCCGATTCCTTCACATCATATCACGGCAATGTGTGGCAATTGATAATGATGTGGCGTTAAAGAAGCATATAACAGATGGCGCATTGATTATTGAACAAGCCATCATCATGAACTTAAATTGATCAATATGCATGGCTTGAGGAAGCCCAACGGACACAGTGACTTCACACGCAAATTTTGATTTTGAACGACAATTTCATGGATGACTATCGGAGGCTGGATGATTCTCTCGAAGAAGAGAGAGATTTGGGTCAAGTCATGGCTGATAGAAGATCCGCCTGAAGTGGAACTTGATACCTGTGATGGTCACACATCTATCAACGCTAATCGCAAAAAGCTCCCTCAGCCTCTTCATTGAGAAAGAGTTTGCTTTGTTTTTTCCCATTTTAATGTTTTTAAACATCTTAAGCCCATCACTAATTAATCGTGAATACTGAGGGTCCAATTCGTCATTTTTAGACAACGACAAAATTCCCATATTAGGCTTAATCATTTTATAAATAGGCAGCATTTGTCTTTTAATGATGGAACACAACCAAAGTATCCAAGGTTTACCTATGTACCCCCCTGTTAGTGATAATCTAAGTCGAACCTAGGGGAGCTATGGACTTACCCCGTGTGGAAGGAATAAGGTTGTAATGGTATATGTTGATGTTTGAGCACACCATGCATTTCATGCATTGCATGCATACATGCATCATGCTAACACTTTGTGATGCGGCCATCATAGCGGGCCGTTGGGTTAGAAAGCATGGTAGATTAGTCAAGAGATAGCTAATAGACTTTGAAAAAGTCAGCAACAACAGTTCCCGAGTAGACCATATGGAAAACACCATGAAAAATGGTAGAACATCTGAAGAACCTGAATAATGCTATAGCCAACCTGACCGCACCTCAGACAACAAGGGCTGAAACTAGTGAGAGGAGGCACGTAAGGCCTGAAAATCATATGGATGAAAAAACTCTTGTTTTAGAAGATGATGACATAGACGAATATGCTATAGGCAGAATGGAAAAATCTCAAACTAAGGCAATGCTCTAGAAACTTAGGGAGCAAATGGAGTTAGTTACCCAAAAGATGAAGGGTAAATATGAAGACCTCTTAGATTTTGGTGTCATGGCCTTCGAGGAACAGCTGTCTTCCGAGTTCAAAATATCAGATATGACCAAGTTTGATGGGGACTGAGACCCCAAGGTGCACCTCTGTCAATATGTGTCTATGATGAGTGCTACTGGCATGTCCAAGCGCTAAGTTCTAAAGATGTTTGGCATGTGGCTCAACGGAGTATCGGTGGTGTGGTATCACAACTTGGAAAATAAAATAAATGATGACTGGAAGACACTGGCGGGGGCCTTCCTAAACTAATATGTCACAGACTTGGTATTAGATCTATCACTTATGGACTTCCAAAACCCAAAGCAAAAGCCTAAAGAAAGCTTCAACGAATACTTGGATGGTTGGAGAAGTCAGTTACTGAAGATGCAAACAAGGCCCTCAAAAAACACCATATCACGATGATCATCAAAGGTACCAGACCCTCCATCCATAGCAAATAAGGATGATGACCTCTATGATATCTAATTTTTGACAATTGAAGGAAACTGTCATATTCATAGAAGAATAAGAAGTGGAGAACAAGAAGCTCTATGACCAATGGTAATTTAATAAGAATAATGGAGGAGGGATTTCAGGAAATGTAATAGCCGAAGTGAACACCGTCCAAAAGTGACACTTCTCCGACATGGGAAGATCACTAGACCAAGTATTTGAAGAACTGGAAAAACAGGGTCTCTTGATGCCATTAGACACACAATCAATGACTACATATGGCAACCCAACCTACTATTGTGCATTTCATCAGGCTCATGGCTAAGAGACTTAAAGATGCGCTCGCCTGAAACATGAGATTCAAGACTTGATCGACAGAGGCAAGATACTTAATCCTGCGGGATACTAGTCTCATGCAGGATTGTTACATTGCATCTTTCTTTTCTTATCATGTAAGGTCTCTTTCCTTTTAAATGAAATAAATTTGATTTTGTAAAATTTTCATCTCTTAACAAAAGATAAGCATGTCTAAATCCTTGAAATAATTTTAGCTTCGAAATCACTAGCAGAATGCTAACCTAAAAATTGCGCACTAAACTTGCACTTAGAATTGCAATGCATACTTAGAAAGAATTTATGTTGGCACAACTTCTGTAAATGGTTAAAGCACACTTATGTTTAGTCTTTGCGTCAAAATACAATTTAACGACTTAGAAAAGCTATGAATAAATATAAGCCCTACAAAAAATAATAAGTCCTTGGAGAAATCTTGTTAATCCTTAACTAATTGTTAGATTACCTTAGCAGAAAAAATGAAAAACGAATTGAAGTGCTAGTACTAGTCTACGCTTCGACGGCATAAACCAATCTAGGTTGCACATAATCTTTTGTAAAAGAATCACACATACATGGAGAAGCATTCGAAAGGTGAAACCTTTATCGAAATTAAGTTTTGAATTTAGATAAAGCTCCTACTTTGGAAAGAGATGGAATATTTTAAGAAAAAAATCTTTTGAAAACATACAAGAGTCATTGCATGATAGGAAAATGAAGTTGGAATTAAAATTGATGATTGGAGAACCCTGAAGGGCAGCTTGAACAATAGTGAGACTAAGTCTGATGATATCTCTGCAGAAGGACACCAAGACTCATGTGTTCTCTAAAGCCGAAGAATGGACTTACAAATAGAGATCATTTGCACACATACATATATACACATAACATTTCTTTTTTAGGGAATGGAACAAGCAAATAGGAAAAGCTCCTGAGAAATGGGGTACCCCACGAGAGCCTTCCAGAAATGGAGCAAGATGCATAACACTCTGATGTACTCAAGAGTTAAAGCCTCTAAGATACAGGGCATCTTGATTTATAAGGATGAGATATGGGGGCGAAGCCTGCATAAAAACGAATACTAGAGGGGAAGCCTATCTAAGAAAGAATACTGAGAGCGAAGCTCGGCCAAATGTGTGGATGAGGGTGACTCTTTGTCACATCCTGGTATTTCCGAGTATGTGCTGGGCAGGTGACGGCTTAGCCATCACCCGAACCCCTGAGATACACTGCTAGCTGTACTGAAATGACTGACTAACAATACATAATCTTATACACAAACACATCATAACCCGAATGCATATATATTTCTTATCTCAAATCTGTACACATGAAAATCCACATGCAACTGACATAATACTTGACACATATATAAGGTCTTATGGCTTATCCTGACATCATCTGACACTGATGGCTGGGCCCGACTCTGAACTGACGTCCAACGTGTGTATTGACTATTGTTGGGTCCCCGTCTTCTCCAAGTAATGCCTGAACCTGTGGACTGTAAAACAACTGAAAATAGGTTGGGTGGGTGAAGTCTTTCGAATGACCTGGTGAGTGAATACTAGAGGGCCAATAAAATAATCTGAAGTGAAATACATGATTAACTGAAATATACTATAAGAGAGTGTTAGAGTAATGAATTAAGACAACATAAATATTAAGTTGGGAATCCAATGAGGTAATTGAAATTTGAATACATGACATAAAGATCTGAAAATTAATCTAATTGATAACTAGGTACATGACTGAACCTAGTTTTACTATTCTGAGATGTTGCCATGAACCTGACCTGGGGCTGTCATATGCTTTCTGTCATGGCCTAAATGTTGTATGGTGACTTGAGTCTGTATGAACTATACTGAGCTGTCTGAGCTGAGAACTAACTATTGACATCCTAATCTGTTAACGTGGGGTGAACCGACGTGATCTGACTTGAACTATATGAACTGAACCTGATTCTGAAATCTAAATGACATATACTGGATCTACCTGTAATGAAAGCTGCCTACTGAACATGACTTAATCCTAACTGATTTCTTCTTAATTACCTGAACTGAAAGTGCTTGCGCTGAATCTGTAATTTAAATTGAAACTGCATGACTATGCGCTGAACACTTAAATTGAATTTGCTTGAACTGAACATGAAATGCATAAACCATATATGCCTCTCTGATTTGTAAATATCTGAGCTGAATCTGAATACTAACATACTTGCGTTATTCTTGATTACCTAACTGAGGGTGCATGAGTTAATATGATGGCTGCATGAACTGAAACTGCATGTGGACCGTGATCATGAAATTAATGCATGCTATACCCAACCACCCATACCCATGGCAAAAGCTATACCAAACCCATGGTGCCTTGGTTCTAATCTAACCCCGTGCATAAATCATGAAATCTGGGATTGACAACATGAACCGCAACCTACAAACCTGAAACTATCATGAGATAAATGCTATATGCTGACTTGAGTCTGAATAACCTAAATCAACATTCTACAGGAGCTAGACATGACTATCGGAAAACATGACATGCATATCTGAAGTTGTAATGTAACATGACGTGGATGCATTACTTTTAAGATTGTAATTAATTATGAAAGCATGAAATTCATATCTGAAAATCGGTATTAAATCAACAGTGCTGTAAAAAAAATACTTCCGAACTCATAAAATATAAAATTGATTCCTTCTCAAAAATCTATGTGGAAATCTTGATGTGAAAATCTGAAATCTCAAGTAACTAGAAAATCTGTAGAAAGCCTGAACTCATAAAAACATAAACTGGGTTCATTCTAAAAAATCTCTGCAATTCTCATAAAACAGTTCCTTATGAAAACTCTTTCTTAAAACATCTTTTATGTAAGTCTGTCTCTGAAAATCTGAGTGTCTGCTGAAAACCTGACGCATGGGGGCGTTACGTATCGCCGTCCCCCCATACGCCTAACTAGAGCCATGAGTGCAAATCCATGACATTGGGGCGTTACGTATCGACGTCCCCCAAAGTATGCCACTACATGTCTCTGAAACTAGGGTCTAGGGGCATTACGTATTGCCGTCCCCCTAGCCCTGAAATCTGGGGGTCTTGGGGCGTTACGTATCGTCGTCCCCCAAGCCACAATCTAGAGCCGGGGGTGAGGATCTATGCTACCCTCCAGACTATGAATCTAGAATATAGGGGCATCTATCATCCATAGTCCAAAACTGCGTGTGCACACAATATCTGAATCCGTCAATTCCATATCTGAGTCAAGTTACATACTGAGGTGGGTTTTTCCCCCATGCCTCCAAATCCAAAAAATCATAAAATAACTTATTTTAAAATAACAAAAGCATAATAACATGTCATAATCTTGAAAACTGAAAAAAAAAATGAGTTCTGAAAATAGACATGTATGATTCATGACTAACTTGAGACTAATAAGTCTAAATTGAAAACACAACTGGAGGAGATGCTGAATTCTTGAACTGTAAGTCTATGAATGCACTATGAATTATGAAGAACTAAAACTGATACATGTTGCGACATGGGACATATATGTGAAAGACATGGCATAACTGAACTTAAAAACTAAGAAATGAATATCTAAGATGTGATACATAGTCTGACACATGAACTAAAAACTGGAATGGCTACATAACCTGAGTACATAGAACAAATACCAAAACTATGTTATAAATTAAAGGCATGAACGATATCAAATGACTTAAGCTGAATTAACATATCTGAAGGCATAAGAGAAATTATAAACTAAGTACAAGAAACTAATTGCACAAGTTTAGAGATAGCATCAAACAGAGAATCAAAAAGAAATGATAGCATCCACTCACAAACTGAGGCTCCATCGCCAGTGTGCTAGAATGCTGCTGAAGGATTTCCTGCAAGATGCTAACTGAACCTGTGTCCAAGTATGGTTAGCACACCTGAACTAAAGAAACTAAATTTGGTTTGTGGATGCATGGACATGTTGTTTAACTTAGATAAGTTGCTAATGCTTCTAGACATGCTGATGCTAATGTTGATGGGACATTTCGGTGTAGCCGAAATAGCCACTTGAAATGCCCAATACTGGTTATCTATAAAATGACCAACTTGGCCTTATCATTTTGTCAACTATTTAGTCTAAATACCCACCAACAAACTTACATATACATTATCATCATCACTTGCATACACATCCAAGAGTCTTATGTACCTAAGACTAAAGCATACACACTCAAGTGTTTATTATCATTACAAGTTATTATAATATACTGATCAACTTGCCAACATCACACTTTAAGCAAACTACTCACCAAGTTTAACCAACATAAATCCCAGCATCAGACTCACTTGCACTATTTAAGTTTTCAATTTAAATTCAAATACCACTCAAACCATAATACCACCAAATACTTAGTCATTAGCTATTCTCATTAAAATAATTTAAATATCAAAACTCTTTCCCTTTTATTACCCAAGATTAGGCCATAAGGAAAATAAACCAAGTTATGAAACTTCATCATTATTTCAACATGTCTTATGCCATAACATTTCTTACTACATGAATGATCATCAAATATACAAAGCATAAACGCCTCACAACAACACCCTACAATTGTCCATGACAAAGAATTCAAAATCTTAAAATTCTCAACACCAAACAACATAGACTCATGCTAAAACATCACTATATACATGAACCAATATTTATCATCATCATTATCATAAGATCAACTTTCCAACACATGCACACCATTTAGCCAAGACACTAGTTTTACCACTTTTGAACTTTTCTCTACATAATCAATACAACTTATACTAACACGTCACATTTAAGCATAAAACATCCCTAATAATCATCAAAGTAACAAAGCATCATCCCCCCCCACACACACACATAATGAATTTCGACAAAATGGGTTTAAAGGAAACTTGGATTTTCTCATCTCAATCCTTAAGCAACACACACAACACATTGATAAACATAAATCATCATCTTTCAAAACCAAAAATCATAATAAAAAATAAAAAATAAAAAACATTCCCCTAACACTCTAGCAAAATTTGGCCAATGAGGCCTTTTAGCCCCTTTGAAGCTTTTCAACATAATCAAACTAAATTCATGTTTTAACATCATCTCAACTCTTCAACTAAGAGCATTTCTTATCAAATAAAAGCAACAAACAGCCCATACATATCATTTAGTATTCGGCCAATGTAAAATTTTACTCTCTTGAAGATTTCATCACAACACAACATCATACGAGCTAAAATATCATCCAAGTACATGCACTGACATCATTTTATCATAAAAAATACAAGACAACCCCCCACGCTTCAACAAGAAAATTCGGACAGCCCTAAAGAATTAGGGAAAATTGGGCATTTTGAAAGTCAAGCCTAATCCTTGTGAATATAGTCAAGAAATGGTATTAAAATGCTTGCAAACTCACTTAACAAAGCTAAAGTGTACAAAATGAAAAGTTAGGGTTCTTAAGTTTGAATTGGGGGTTTCAAATTTCTTGCTCAAAATCTGAAATAAAGGAAAGAAAAGAGATTAGGAGCTTACTTTCATGAGGATTGAGCTTGGAGTCTTCAAAGTTGCATGACAAAAATGATAACTTGTGAAGAAAATGAAGAAGGGCGTGTGAAGCTTTCAAATTCGTGGCTTCTCTTCCCATTTTGAGAGATTATGAACATTTCTTGCTATTTATAGCAATAAGGGGCTGATTTTAATTTAAGGGAGTGGCTTAGATTGTGCCAAGTGGCAAAAATATATGGGCAGTCCACGTTTTTTACTGTAGCATTCACGAAAATAGGTATTGTAAACTTCATTCACGATATAATTTGGGAAAATGTCCAACGTAAAAGGTGTAGATCTCGATCTGAGTTTTCTGACGATATAAAATTCATCAAAATCGGAGATCATATGAGAAAGGTAAGGCTGAAATAAGAAAAGTTATCGATTGACTCTGGTCAGCTATAAAGGGAGGCTGAAACTGATAATTTATCTGAAACCTCCGGAAGAGATTCCTAAGATATGAAACCTATTTCATGTTATTTTATGAGTTCTAAGATTTTATGCATGATGTTTTACTGTGCCGAATATGACTGGTCTGACCGGGGTGTTACACTTCTGCCGCTCATTTAGGTTTTGGAATGCTACAACATAAATGGATTTTTGAATGTTTATGACGCAAAAAAATATTTGGAGCAAATAGAGGTTTTGGAACACCTCAAATAGCAAAGGGATTGGAACACTAATGAATTTAGAATGCCAATAGGATTGGAATACTCACGGATTTAGATGAAATTAGAATGTCAGGGAATTAGAGCGCCAATGGGCTTGGAATATATTTTGAAAGCTAAATGGAGTTAGAATGCCAATGGATTTAGAAAGCCAGATGAATTTGGAAAGCTAGAGGATTTGGAATACCGATGGAATTAGAATACTGATAGATATGGAAATGAATTTGGAATGCCTAACGACTACCAAAATAAAGATCGAGGAATCTCACAACCAATCGAGGTATCGGGGGTCCGATGGTCCAACAACTATGACAGAAGAGATTGAGGCATCTCAAACTAATTAAGGCATCAGAAGGCCGAGGGTGAAACAACTATGACAGCAGAGATTGAGGCATCCCAAAATGATCGTGGCATCAGAGGGCCGAGGGTTCAACAACTATGAAAGCAGAGATCTAGGCATCTCAAACCGATTGAGGCATCAGAGGACCTGAGAGTTCATCAACTATCACAACAAAGATCGAGGCATCTCACAACCAATCAAGACATCTGATTGACGCATCAGAGGACCGAGGGTCCAACAACTATCATAGTAGATATCAAAGCATCTCACAACCAATCAAGGCATTGGAGGGTCTGAGGGCCCATAAAACAATAATCAAACCACAACATAGCCAGGTAAGTCTGGTGCTGCCCAACGAACCAGGTAAGTAAAAATGTATGCATGACTTTGATAGACTTATACACTACACAAGCCTATTAAACTGGAGGCGATTGTAGACACTGTATTCTTAATTGGAAAATTATAAGGATGAATACAAGGAAGGAAATGAACTTCATGGAACATAGCTAAAAGCCAGTCGGACATTACCTATGTCTGGCCTACCTTCTCTCTAAGTAGAACATCTGGCCAGAGATGACTTGAAAATCCTACATCCGACCGGACAAAACACAGCTGTCAGTGACAGTTATTAAAGTCAAAAGACCTGATTATCTCCAACCAGACATATAATTAAATTTAATGGCCAGCCGGACATGTCTTAAAAGGTCAATGCACGTGCAAATTGCACACAACTGAAGTCACGAACTGATAAATGTCTGTTCAAACATACATTTCAAATTATACATCATGTCAAAAATGCGTCGAGTGTTACACTCCAGTAATCCAATAACGTCAGACATAGAAGAGGAAAGAATGGGATTATGTTCCCTCCTTCCATATTCTGAAAAAAAAATTCATCTATAAAATGGGCTTTTCCCATTCACCAATGGGGGTTAGAAGGAGAACATATACCAAAACCCTGCATAACTGAATTCCTGAGGCTAATACAGATAAATCCTAAAGAACCCTAAAAAACTATAAAACAATAACATTGAGAGAGAAAACAACACCAATTCTTGGAGTTCTTTCCCCTTGGTGTGAATTTGGCAACTACCCAACGTTCAAAAACGTCATCCGAGCCAAACCACATAGAAAATGTACGACCTGAGGGCACCATTTTTTTATTTATACGCGTATTTGAGGTTCTATTTTGACAAAGTATCACCGGCCGGACGTACATCACGTCCGACCGGACATGCACACGCGCATCCGACTATATATATATATATATATGATCGTGTTCACTTCTTTGTGTATTTTATTGCATGTTTAAACATTTTTATGTTACGATTGTTACCATTAATCTATGCATATTTAGTTGTTTCATTCTACTACTTTAGTTGATGATGTGCATATACGGTTTAAGATATAATTAATTTACATGATATGCTTTTTATTGTCTGATCTTCAAATAATGTCCGTCCTAACATGTTGTATATCCGGCCATATGATCCCTGTGTTATATAGGATGGAAACCAGAACGTGACTACGCAGCATGATCGACTTGACTTCAAACAATACCTCCCGGACATGAACAACTATATATCGCCGACCTTGAGAGATATCCAGCCAGGCCTCTCCAAGGCTAGTCCCACATAAACTGTTGTAATAAATTATTTAAGCATTTAGACTTTATTTTGTTTATTGTATTTTATTATGTGTTTGTACATTTGTATGTTACATAAATTATTCTGCATTGCATTATAAGATATTGGGATACCTCCTTTGAGCGTAAATATTATAATGACATCAGTTAGAGACCATTTCGAACCTAAACGGGGTTTAAGATCAGACCTTGTGAGGGGTGTAATACGACCCTAAATCACTCCCAGAGTTTCATACTGGGTGGTGACTCAATTATTCTTCGGTTAGTCCTCCATAGGATTATATGTACTCTCTACAGGCTACGAGCCCAACAGTGTAGTGGTCGTTGACGTCATAGGTGTTTGGATTTTAGGCAGTATTTTCACGTAACACAATGAAATACCGGAAAATCAAATTTTCAATTTCTTTTATTTTTCTTGAGTAATTAAAATAAACTAATTTATTTTAATCACTCAATACTCAAAAACATATTTTTACCCAAAAATTCAAAAAATGTCAATATTACATAAATACCCATAAAATGTTCGTTTTGATCATTTTAGTCCCTAAATTGCCAATTATAATTTTGAGTGATTCCAAATCAATATAAAAATTATTTTAACATGTCTTACACATCAAAATACATTAGCAACCGAAAATACCCTATTTTCTTCAATATTGCCGAGAAGCCCTTATAGTTTAAATTTTGTGCATTTTAGTCCAATCTTGTTCAAAATAAGTCAAGATCAAATCCAATCAACACCAAATTAAATGTACATCATATATACATCATTACACAACACATATAAGAAAATCCCCAAATTTGGAAATGGTTTAAATCCTAATTTTACAAATTCATCAAATTGAACAAATTACACCAAATTAATTCAATCCAACACTTTAATCTAATCTTTATAACACCAAAAAAATCTCACCACTTTGAAACAACCCAAGAACAATTATAGGTCATCATTGAGTGACCTAATAACTCTAGAAAGGCAACCAAGTCGTCTAATGACCAAAAAAGAGCTTAATAACACTTTATAAATTTTTTTTTGTTAACATACATGCTAACATCTTTCATTCATGCTTCCAACCATCTTGTTACAAAATTAAGAGAGTAGAAAAACAAGAGAACATCCTATGTTGAAGCCTAAATCAATAGAAATAATTTCTTAGAAAATGAAAGAATGAAAATACATTTTATTTCCAATCTTTTCTAAACTTTAAGCTTTAACACTTGTATTTTCTCTCAATTCTCTTCTTTTGTAATCTTTTAGGCTTAGCAAAAAAGTGTAGCAAAATGATAGATGAAAAGCTTAAATAGCTAGGGTTGGCCGAATAATAAGGGCAAAAAAGGAAACAAAATTTTGTATTTTTTAATCAATATTAAAAGAAGAAAAAAGAAATTTGAATACCTTTTTCATTAATGCAAATAACAAGTGCACCAATTAGATTTAGTCATATTTAGCCATAATAATGATAAAGATAAATGTATTTAATTATTCTAATTATTTAACAATTAAATAATTAGATAATTACTTAATACAAATATCTAAATACATGTATCATATTCACTTTAAATTTTCATAATACATATATTTATAACATTTGTCAAATATTTTATTTGAAAATTATTTAATATGTATTTAATAAAATCAAATATTTAATCCAAATAGACACTAATTATCAAATGGCCGAACAACCCTTTAAACATGTATCTTTTCGTTTAACTGTTAAATGATTTATAAATAATCAATATTATTTATAAAAGTTGCCCTAGTACTTTACGAGTATATTTCATTAGTGAGACTCTCTAGATTCAGGCATATCCGTCACGAAATTTAATTTCGTGTCCATAATCTACACACCCGTAAATTATGACAACCACAGATAAACTTGTTGAATCATACAGGTCGAGGTCATCGCATACGTATAATCCCTCCGTTACGGATATCCAGATTATCCCAGAGATATAGATATTAACGTCAAATCTCTATAGGTATAATCATGTCGATATGTCTATTACAGGTCGAGGTCATCGCATACGTATAATCCCTCCATTACAGATATCCAGATTATCCAGAGTATATAGAAATTAACGTCAAATCTCTATAGGTATAATCATGTCGATATGTTTATTAGCAATCTCTTAATAACACTTATAACTCACTTCTACAGTGTACCACGGCCCCATGGATTTAAAAAATTACTAATCTCATAATGGATATCTATGCTCTATGCACAGAACTGACGGATCTTATCTTGATACACAAAGGTTATCCTGAGGATTAGTCCACAATCAACGAACAGTCGGAGGTCTGATCTAAAACGATCGGTGACGTGACTACCATCAAAGTGTGGAGGACATCTCATACATCCACAGTGGTATCTCAAGTCAAAGAATCACTATGCTACTCAACCGAAAAGATTCTTATTGACGTTGGTGTACCATCTATTAAGAATCTCTGGTGAGTCGTTCAGTATCTATCTGATTTAAACATTTATATGTCTATACGAGTCTCCACGACTCATGGTTCATTAAGAAACCATTGGAATCCAAGATTTCAGTATACGACATCTACCAGTCTCAGCGGGTTTACTTAACTGACCAAGTAATGTAAACTTTGACCAGGAACAATCTAAGAATGACAATGTTATGATACTTCTCAATGTCAGTTGTGACGGTTTTGCAACTTTATCATAATTAATCATTCTAAGGTCATTTACGTCTTTATCATATAATAAAAGAAGTCATATTATAGAAACTATTTATTTTATTCGTAATAAAATATTTATACAAGTATTTACAAGGAAATACAAGAGAAATTGGCGCTCATAACACAAACCCTAACAAAATCTCTCACTTGCTCTAATACCAATATCGATTATATCTCATACCCATCGACTCCATATGTTTATCAAATAACTTGGGAGGAATGGTCTTGGTAAGTGGGTCTGCTACATTATCTTCACTACACAATCTCTTTAATGATGTGATACTTCCGTTCCATATGCTTCGATTTCTGATGCGCCCTCGGTTTCTTTGCTTGCGCAATGGCTTCATTATTATCACAGTACAACAGAATCAGATTTTCGATGCTTTGGATAACTCCCAATTATGTGATAAAGTTTCTAACCCAAACAGCTTCTTTTGCAGCTTCTGAAGCCGCAATATATTCTGCCTCTGTGGCGGAATCAGCTGTAGACCCCTGTTTGGAACTCTTCCAAGTAACTGCACCTATGTTAAGGGTAAACACAAATCCTAATATAGACTTTCTATCATCAGGGTCAGATTGGAAATCTGAATCCGTATACCCATTAACCTGCAGTTCCTTTGCTCCATAAATCAGAAACTTATACTTAGTAACCATAAGATACTTTAGGATATGTTTAACGGCCATCTAATGGCCATTGCCTGGATTGGACTGATATCTACTGGTTAAACTAACCGCATAGCTGATATCAGGCCTAGTACATAACATGGCATACATAATGCTACCCAAACATGAAGCATAAGATTGATTAGACATTCAAATCTTCTCATCTTCTATTTGCGGACACATTTTCTTCGAACGATGAATGCCATGTCTGAACGATATATTTATTGTCTTACAATTATCAAAATTGTACCGTTTTAAGATCTTATCTATGTACATCGACTAGGATAACCAAATAAGCTTCATTTCTCTATCTCTATAGAGATTTATCCCTAAGATATAAGAAGTTTCTCTCAGGTCCTTCATAGAGAAATTCTTACTGAGGTAAGCTTTTACACCTTGCATCATCATGATATCATTCCCAATGATCAGGATGTCATCAACATAGAGAACTAAAAATACCACCATACTCGTACTAACTTTCTTATACACACAGGATTCTTGTGAATTCTTAAGAAAACCATACAATCTGATTATCTCATCGAATCGTAGATTCCAACTTCATGAAGCTTGTTTAAGTCCATAAATGGACTTCTTAAGCATACATACCATGTCTGGGTTCTTGCTGGATACAAAATCCTTCTGCTGTTCCATATAGATTTCTTCATCAAGAAATACATTCATAAAAGCCGTTTTGACATCCATTTGTCAAATTTCGTAGTCAAGGTAAGCAGCAATAGATAATAAAATCCTAATAGACTTTAGCATCACAACTGGCGAAAAAGTTTCATTGTAGTCGACTTCAGGTCTCTGCGTGTAACCTTTAGCTACCAGTTAGGCTTTAAAGGTTTCAACCTTTCCATCAGGCTCATGCTTCCTCTTGTAAACCCATTTACAACTAATAGGAAAAATTCCTTCAGGAGGCTGAACCAAGTCCCAAACTTGATTTTGATTCATAAAGTCTAACTTAGATTTCATAGGCTCTTGCCATTTCACGGAGTTGATGTCCAACATCGCTTCTCTATAGGTATAAGGATCGGTCTCTTCAATCAATATAACATCAAGACTTTTTTCTTGTATCAAATACAAGCGTTCAGGAGGTCTTGATATCCTTCCAAACCTACGGAGTGTGTGTGAAGAAGGTTCTTCAACTACTTGAATCTCAGGTTCCTCTAGGGATTCGTTGGTCTCTGGTTGTACTTCATCAAGTTCAACCCGTCTATCATTACCTCATTCAGACAAAAATTCTATTTCTAGAAATTTTATGAAGCGAGCTACGAACACATTTTGATGCTCGGTATGATATAACAAATATCCTTTCGTATTTGAATGATATCCAACAAACCTAAAATTTTTCCCACGAGGCAAAAGCTTATTCTGTTGTGCCATCCTGACATATGCAGGACAGCCCCAAATCCTAACATAATTAAGATTTGGATTCCTACCAGTCCATATCTCCATACGGAGTTGTAGGAATAGCCTTGGAATGAATCTTATCTCAATAATTGAGCAGTAGTTAAAAGAGCATATCCCAATAAGTAATAAGGCAAATCTGTAAAACTCAACATAGATCGGACCATATCTAATAAAGTCTGATTTCTCCTTTCAGATACTCCATTGTGTAGTGGAGTACCCAAAGGAGTATATTGAGCGAGAATCTCAGTCTCTTTCAAATAATCAATGAACTTGCAACTCATATATTCACCGCCTCTGTCAAATTGAAGACATTTAATATATTTTCCATTTTTTTTCTACTTCGTTATGGAATTCGTTGAACTTTTCAAAGGTTTTCGATTTATGTCTTATCAAATAAACATAACCATACCGTGGCATATCATCGGTAAAAGTACTAAAGTATGAAAAACTATTGTGAGCAGTCTGACTCATAGGACCACATACATCAGAATGTATGAGTTCCAATAAGTCAGTGGATCGGTGTTGTCATACACTGAAAATAGGGCTTTGGTCATTTTACCCAGAATACAAGATTCACAGGTTGGATAAGGTTCAATGGTGAGATCCTGAATCAAACCATTCCTAACCAACTAGGTTAAGCGTCTAACGCATATATGTCTTAACCTCATATGCCAGAGTTCAGTATTATTTATTTAAGATAATTTACATTTATTAATCCCAGTATTCAAAAAATCTCGAGAAGTATGCAACATGTAATGACCATGCTCATTTGGACACTCAAGGATCTGAACATTATTTCTATCATATAAATATAAGGACCAGTTCATAATATTTGCATGATATCAATCTGTATCTAATACAAAAAGTGATATAATGTTCGCTACACACCCTGGAACAAAATAGCAGTAATGTAATAAAAGACTCCCACTGGTCAAGGGGATTTCGCATACTCCCACTACAACCGCATCCAGAGAGTCACCACTCCCAAAACACAACTGCATTTCTCTGGTCTTTAGCTTTCTACTTTCCTTCAGCACCTGCAACAAATTACAAATGTGAACAGGACAAGCAAAATCTAAAATCAAACTAGATGTCATAACTTCACAAGCTATAGAGATATCAATAACATGAAAAATAAATGTACCAGAAGTATATGCTCTCTCCTTTCTGATCTGGGCCAGGTAGTCATGACAATTCCTCTTCCAATAGTCGATCTTGCTGCAGTGGTGGCATTTATCTTCGGTAGGTCTATTGGGTTTAGCTATCTTACCTTGTGGTGGAACATTTGAACCCTTCTTTTTCTTTCTTTTCTTCTTCTTCCCTTTCTGTTTAGATTGGGAAGAACCGAAAAGAGAAGTGGGTTTCGGAGGTCCAGTCGGAACTCCATTCCTCAAATATTCCTCCGCAGTTTATAGCTTCATATGCAACTCTTGATAAGAATAGTTAATCCCATTCATATTGAAGTACATCACAAATTAACGATATGACGCTGTGAGTGATCCAAGAATGATACTTCTTCCCAAAATATCATTTAGAGGGAAGTTAAAACGCCTCAATTGTTCGATCAGATCGATCAAGTGAAGCACATATGGACTCACAACATGTCTCTCTACGAGTCTTGAATGGAACAATTCCATCGAAACTTTATGAACCAATACCTTTTCTTGGTTCACAAAAGGCTCCTGAAGTGGCACCATCATACTATATGCGTCAGACATACCAAAGTATTGTCTTTTAAGTTCCGGTGCTAGTGAACTGAGAATGTATGATTTAACCTTTAAATCATCGCCTTTCCATCTCTGGAAAGTCCCACGTTCCTCCGGTTGTTGCATCTTCTGATGTGGCAAGGGGCAACAGACCTTCTCACACATATTCTAGTTTCTCATACCTGAGGATAGTCCTTAGATCCAAGTCCCAATCTGAAAAGTTTTCAGCACCTTTAAGCTTGTTCGTATCAAGTATACGAGCAAACGGGTTATTAGTATTAATAAAGTATTAAATAAATCATGGATTTTTAATCTAAAGAATGCCCCTCCCACTATAACATGTAGTACTGTAATCCCCAAACAGAATGAAAACATACAATTAATCAAATTAAATATAATAGTGAAAGGTGGATCCCATGAATATATATCAACTGACAGCTTTGGCACATTCTCGCCTACATATATTCATTAGGTAGACAACTCACTGTCAATCACTCACTAGTGACTCCTAGGTTCCGGTCTTGTTCGTTTATCATTGTGAGAACTTTGGCACGTTCACAATGAGGCGTATCAAGGTTAAACTTGTCAATGATAAATTCAATATACTTGCGTAGTCCGGATAGCTTTGGCACGTTCAGAATTTCCACTTTCGCTTGAATTTACCTAGTATCAAATATACATACGGTATAAATAAATTTCTATCGGCAACACCCTCACAACATTGGCATGTTCTCGGATGTAGTCGTAGAACAAATATCAATAAATTGTATTGACAAGATGAACCAAGAAAAATGCATCAAACACATATTACTTTCAAACCTTATTAATTAGGGATTTTCTGCAAAATATGTTATACACCATATTTAATCAAAATTAAATAACACAAGCATGCATAAAGCAAAGAATCGATTAAACATTGAATTTCAAGGGCTAATCATATCATGGGCCTAGAATCAGACTCGCTCTGATACCATTTTGTTGGGGGTTTTAGGTAGTATTTCCGGGTAACGCAGCTGAATGCCGGAAAATCAAATTTTCAATTTCTTTTATTTTTCTTGGGTAATTAAAATAAACTAATTTATTTTAATCACTCAATAGTCAACAAAACATATTTTTACCCAAAAATTCAGAATTTTTCAATATTACCGAAATACCCCTAAACTTTGCATTTTGATCATTTTACTCCATAAATTGTCAATTACAATTTTGAGTAATTTCAAATCAATACCAAAATATTTTTAACATGTCCTACACATCAAAATACATTAGCAACCGAAAATACCCTATTTTCTTCAATATTGCCTAGAAGCCCTTATAGTTTCAATTTTATGCAATTTAGTCCAATCATGTTCAAAACAAGTCAAGATCAAATCCAATCAACACCAAATTAAATGTACATAATATATACATCATTATACAACACATTTATGAAAAGCCCAAAATTTGGAAAGGGTTTAAACCCTAATTTTATAAATTCATCAAATTGAATAAATTACACCAAATTAATTCAATCCAACACTTTAATCTAATCTTTACAACACCAAACAAGTCTCACCACTTTGAAATAACTCAAGAACAATTTTAGGTCATCATTGAGTGGCCTAATTACTCTAGAATTGCAACCAAGTCATTTATTGACCAAAAGAGAGCTTAATAACACTTTATAAGCTTTTTTTTGTTAACATACATGCTAGCATCTTTCATTCATGCTTCCAACCATCTTGTTACAAAAATAAGAGAGTAGAAAAACAAGAGAACATCCTATGTTGAAGTCTAAAGCAATAGGAACAATTTCTTAGAAAATGAAAGAATGAAAATGACTTTTATTTCCAAGCTTTTCTAAACTTTAAGCTTTAGCACTTGTATTTTCTCTCAACTCTCTTCTTTTGTAATCTTTTAGGCTTAGCAAAAAATTATAGCAAAATGAAAAGCTTAAAAAGCTAGGGTTGGCCGAATAACAAGGGCAAAAAAGAAAACAAAATTTTGCATTTTTTAATCAATATTAAAAGAAGCAAAAATCAATTTGAATACCTTTTTCATTAATGCAAATAACAAGTGGACCAATTACATTTAGCCATATTTAGCCATAATAATGATAAAGATAAATTCTAATTATTTAACAATTAAATATTTAGATAATTACTGAATACAAATAGCTAAATACATGTATCATATTTACTTTAAATATTCCATAATACATATATTTATAACTTGTGTCAAATACTTTATTTGACAATTGATTAATGTGTATTTAATAAAATTAAATATTTAATCCAAATACACATTAATTATCAAATGGCCGAATAACCCTTTAACCATGTATCTTTTCGTTTAACCGTTAAACGATTTATAAATAATCAAAATTATTTATAAGAGTTGCCCTAGAGCTCTACAAGTATATTTCATTAGTGAGACTCTCTAGATTCAGACATATCCGTCATGAAATCTAATTTCGTGTCCATAATCTACCCACCCGTAAATTATGACGACCATGGATAAACTTGATGAATCATACAGATCGAGGTCATCACATATGTATAATCCCTCCGTATCAGATATCCGGATTATCCCAGAGATATAGATATTAACGTCAAATCTCTATAGGTATAATCATGTCAACATGTGTATTAGTAATCTCTTAATAAGACTTAGAAATCATTTCTACAATGTACCACGGGCCCATGGATTTAACAAATTACTAATCTCATAATGGATATCTATGCTCTATACACAGAACTGATGGATCATATCTTGATACACACAGGAAATCTGAGGATCAGTCCACATTCAACGAACAGGCGGAAGTCTGATCTAAAAAGATCGGTAACGTGACTGCCATCAAAGTGTGGAGGATATCTCATTTATCCACAGTGGTATCTCAACTCAAAGAATCACTATGCTACTCAACCCAAGAAGATTCTTATTGACGTTGGTGTACCATCTATTAAGAATCTTCGGTGAGTCGTTCAGTGTCAATCCGATATAAACACCTACATGTCTATACGATTCTCCAAGACTCATGGTTCATTGAGAATCCATTAGATTTCAACATTCCAGTATACGACATGTATCAGTCTCAGCGGGTTTACTTAACTGACCAAGTAATGTAAACCTTGACCAGGAACAATCTAAGAATGACAATGTTATGATACTTCTCAATATCAGTTGCGACACTTTTGCAACTATATCATAATTAATCATTTTAAGGTCATTTGCGTATTTACCATATAATAAAAGAAGTCATATTATAGAAACTGTTTATTTTATTCATAATAAAATATTTATACAAATATTTACAAGGAAATACAATAGAAATTGGCGTTCAGAGCACTAACCCTAACAATAGACATAACGTTAAACTATGTTTCGCTCCTTCATGCATGCATTTCACTTTTTTGCTTTTGCTTGATCCACCAATGAGTCTTGTACTTGAATTACTACTTGAAGCCATTATCAATTGAGATGTTTATGCTTTTTATTTTTAGTGGATGAGTTGTGATTGTGGATTTTTTTGGGTTTAATGTTAGATTCATTTATTAGATTAGGTTGGTTTGTGCTATGGCTGTGCTCTGAATGTGTTTATATATATGATAAAAAAATAGTAGTTAGAATCAAAGAGAACGACCATTTGTAGGTTATTGCACTTTCAAGGTTAAAATTGTCATTTCATGCTGAAAACCAATTCATGGGCAATATTGACTTTTTTTATCTAACATTTGACTGTCAACAAAGAGGAAAACATCCCTTTTTAATAACTTAGGTGCATGAATGTTATTTTCACAAGATAGGGTTTTTTTCGAACTTCACCTAATCTTTGGGTGGATTGATGTAAATTTCTCTTAATTTCAACTGGTGCATGTGTTAAGATAGATGTGTAAATACTAATTAATTTGATTAATGTTTTAAAGGCTTATTATTATAAGCTTTTCTATGTGTTAAAATTTTATATGAGATTAAATTAATTTTTTTCGACAATAATGCCCCTAAAAATTCGGCCACTTTGGTATATATTGGGCAATTTATTGTGCTCAAATGATGACTTGAAAATGGATTGGAAATGGTTTCTAAAATTGGGGTTTAGGATTTCTATATCACAAATTTGAAAGGAATCAAAGAAAATATGTAATCGGAGATTTCAAATTAAAGTAAGGCAATTTTAAGTTGTGAAATTTTATTTATTAATTCTAATTGCTTTATATATTTTGATATCTACATTTTCTTTTATAGTTTGGTGATTAGAGTTTCAAAATCCTAATTAGGAAATCCCTAAATTAAGCATGCGTTTTAATTAAATCAATTACACTATTAGACAACCAATAGTCATTTTAGAGTGTATCTACCACTCTATCTATGTCTAGAATTATTCTTGAGTATTTCATATGTGGTGACTCGAGTTGATATATTTTAATTTGGATTAGAGTATATAATTTTGTAATTAATTTGAGTTGATTTGTATTAATTTGATTAATAGTTTAAATTTATTCAAATTTGCTTAATTTTTGAAATTAAAGTGTTGTGGATGAAATTGGATTTGCGATAATACGTAGAAAAAATTCCCATGATTTTTGGAATCGTTCTGGAAGTGTTTTGGAAAACCGTATTAAGAGCAAAATCATAATTTACTGAAATTACGATTTTTTGGCCACTGTTATAGTACTCAAACTACTGTAGCAATGCGTATACTGTAATTACGACTTTTTGACCACTGCCACAATACTCGAACTATTATAGCAGTACGTATAATGTGTAGGAAAATTCTTGAAATTTTTATAATCGTTCCGAAAGCGTTTTGGGAATTTTCCGCAATAGGGACGAAATTATAATTTGCTGAAATTACCATATTCAGCCGCTGCTGGTCCGATTTTGTAAATGATCCATTTGTTCAGTCATACCGATCGATTGGTTCGATGAACCGGTAAACAGATTAACATGTAACCTCTGAAAGTGTTTCTGAAAATTTTATCTTGATTCTCTACGTGTTATCATTTCTAATATTTGATATTAACAAGTGATTAAGGTGAAATGCAGATAAATTAGAGGTATATTATACGATATTAAAAAGTTTAAAAAAATAAATTTTACCTATTAATGTGCTTCCGCAACAATTGCACCAATAAAATTGGTATCAGATGAGTCTAATCCTGCATCCATAACAATATTGCATGTCTAATTTATGATATTAGAATCCAAATAATATTACTCATGCATTTAATTTGGGTATTTCCTGAAATTGTAATTCCGCCTTGAAGGGAAACGTAATATAGTCTTAATTGTTAAGCTATGTTATACTTTCTTGAGTAGAATTAATTTGTCAAGAAATTAAACTAAATAAATTAAAAATCTACATTTGATGTAGCTCTCAGGACTAAACCACACTTTAGGAAAATCTCTATAATAAGGCTTAAATATTAGCATTTGCTGTGAAAGTGTAAATGCTGATGATCTTCATTGTCAATACGAGTGCTAATGAGTTTCTGACGATATGCCTGCAACAACCAAAGTTGTGTAGGTATAGCCAATGGAAGTTTATTTACGCCGATAGAACTTATATGATAAGAGAAAAATTCAAGCGAAAGTGTTAGGGTTGGTGCTCGGAGTGTCAATCTAAATCGTATTTATGTCTGATTCATGAATACGAACAATTCATTTTTCCATAATATTACTTATTTATAGTAGTACTTCTTGCTTTTATATATATATATTCGATCTAATTATGATTAGATTGAAACTAAATATGATTTAGTGATATGTATATATTAGACAAAGACCCGATAATATATTTTGTAGTGCGCATTTACAAAGTAGTTTGTAATTGACATTGGGAAGTGTCACTACTAGAAGTATATTATCAAATAAAGTTCCTGGTCAAGATTTACTAACACGGGTCGGTTAGTAAAATCCGCTGAGACCAGTACATGTCATATATCGAGACTTGATCCGATGGTTTATCCCAATAAACCATGAGTCTTGGTTGACTCGTATAGACGTGTGTAGGTGTTTATTTGATAAACACTGAATGACTCACCGAAGATTTCCTAATAGATGGTACTCCAACGTCAATATGAATCTTCTCGAGTCGAGTAGCATAGTGGTCATTCGACTTGAGATACTACAATGGATATATGAGATATCCTCCACACTTTGATGGCAGTCACGTCACCGATCTATTTAGATCATATCTCCGCCTGTTCGTTGGGTGTGGACTGATGCTTATGATATCATGTGAGTATCAGATAGAATTCGTCAGTCTTGTGTATATCGCATATTTATCTTGAACGTGTTTGCGATCTAGTAAATCCATGGTCGTGGTATACTTCGGAAGCGAGTTCCTAGTGTTCTTTAGAGATCGTAAATTTGAAAGTCGACTATATTATACCTTAGGGATTTGACGCTCTTATCTATATCCCCAGTATAATATTGATTGCCTACGACAGATGGATTATATGTATGCAATGGCCTCGACTTGCATAGTCTAGCGAGATTATCTGTGGTCGTCATAATTCATGAGTGGATGAATTATGGACACGAAATTGGATTTCGTGACGGATAAACCTAAACTTAGAGAGTCCCACAATATGAAGTGTACTCGTTGAGCACTTGGACAATGCGTTATGAATAAAACAAATTATTCATAAGACTTCATCGAATTAAATGAGTTAATTTGATTCATTTAAATGGTTAAACGAAAATACATGCATTAGAGGCGTTTTGGTCAATTAATAATTAATGTGTATTTGTATTTTATATAAAATTTGATTTGATACATATTAATTATTTGTCAAATGAGACTTTGACACATGCTATTAATATACGTATTTTTTATTTAATATAAATAAAAATACATATATGATAATAATCGCATTAATTAATTATTTAGATGTTTAAATGTTAAATATCTAGAAAATTAAATTATATCAATATTATATTATTGTTATGTAATATGTTTGATTATTATTGGTTACATGTGGCATGATTCTATTAAGTTAAAGTTTACAAATTGGATTTGTTAACTTAAAGCTTATTATTATTATTTAATTAAATTAATTGACCAAATGACCAAAATACCCTTTCTTTCCTCCTAAAGTCGGTTAGGCTTGATATTTAAAGAGAGAAAATTTTATTTTCTCCATCAATAATCTCCATAAAAAAAAATTATAAAAAAATAAAAAAATTTGTTTGAAGAAACAAGGAAAGTGAAGAAAGAAATCAAGAAAAAGTTTAAGAAAATTAGGAAATTTGGAGGTAATCTTCAAAACTCTTAAACTTAGAAAGTTTGTTTTTTGTTCTTAAGCATCTAGACAAGTTCTAGGGTTTCTTCCTTTCTTATATTTTGGGTCTTTTGATTTGGATGATGGATTTTGAGGCTAAATGCCTGTGTGAAGTTAGATTGAATGATATTAGTGTAATATTAGTTAAATTTTATCATTTGATGACTTGTTGCCACTCTAGAGTGTTATGACCACTCTTGTAACTCCTAGATTTATTCTTGATTTCTTCATTTGTGGTGACTTTGGTTGGTATAAATATTAATATGATTAATGTTGAGAAATTAGATTTAAAGCATGAAAAATGATATTTTTGGTTACCAAATAAGATCTGGAATTTCTATGATTTTTTTGTTGTTGAAAAGTATGTTGTATGAATGTATTGGATGAGTTTTAGGCATTGGAACAATTACCGGGAAATATTTCAGAGTTGAAATACGTGAAAACGGTGAAAACGACATTAACGGGTGAGTTTCGGGATTACCGGGTGTTCGCTGTCCAAACAGTGAATTGGTCATTGTTCGAGCATCCTATGAACTACCCAAGTACTATTGGGGCTGACATGGGCAGCCCCCGTGTGTATTTGTTGGTCGATTCGGATAAAAATGCGTTTTATGCCACTTTGTAGAAAAATATTTTTCGTAAAAGTTTTGAATGTTTTCTAAACTATTTATATTGTTATTTCATAATAGATATAATATGTTTTGGTGAAATATGAATGAAATATTCATATTGGATATTGAATAATTTATTCAGTAAGTTTAAAAGTTTTTTAAAGTAGTGAGGTAGTGTCTAAATAACCTGAGAATGTTATTGACAAGTTTAGTTTTAAACATGCCCCATCCAAGAGATGCCAAAGTAGTGAGGATCGTAAACGATTCAGGATCAAAATCACAAGTCACAGTGAGTATGATTGACAGCTAGTCTCTACCTATTAGCATATGTAGGCTTCTACGTGCCAAAGCTATGAAGTTGAAATATAGTCATGCGGTCAACTTCCCATCATAGGATTTAATTTAATTATTAAATTCCCATTTTCCACTAGGGATTATGGTATTACGTAAGGTAGTGGAAGGCTGTAACATCCCCCTTCAGGAGATGCTACCGACATGGAATAGACTGACCTATCCCCCTGAGCCTCTGAATTTCTGACTGTGATCCACACTACTAAACTCATCTCAAACATAAACTTATGCATAAGACCATTGCCCAACTCAACAACATAATAAACAATTATTACTCTTATCAGTGTACTCAACAATACATTTATTTACAACTCTGTTCATGGAAATTTTGACTTTACTACACATGCAATCACGACTATACAAGTATATGTTACATGAATTTAATTTTATTATGATCGAATTGAAACTCTGACTTGACCTGATGGACTCAACACCCTAGTGACTGCCATCAGTATCCATCATCTTGAGCTAGTCCTCTAGGAATACCTGCAAAACATAGACACTGGGAGTGGGGGTTAGATCATTTGAACGACCTAGTGAGTGGATAATTTAAGAAAAAAAGAAAATTGAAATATTTACAAAAAATTCATTTGTTTGTGAAATCGAAATCATCTTTAAGAAAATAATCTTTTATGAAATCATTTTTGTATCTGAAATCCAATCTCTTCTGTGTAACTTTTCTGGAAATCTTTCTTTCTGTACAACTCTGATATATTCTGTAAAATTGAACTCTTTCTAAAACTCTTTCATAAAACTGTTCTTTCTGAAAGATTTTTATAAAACTGTTGTATCTGAAAAACCTGAGGTATGAGGGCGTTACGTCTCGTCGTCCCCCCATACGCCTAAACTGAAAATCATATCTCTGAAAAACCTGACGTATGAGGGTGTTACTTCTCGTCGTCCCCTCATACACCTAAACTAAGGGTCTTGGGGCGTTACGTCTAGCCGTCCCCCAAGCCACTGAACTAGACCCAGATGTTTGGATCAATACTATCATCTCGACTCTGAATCTGGGGTCTAGGGGCGTTACGTCTCGCCGTCCCCCTGGTCCTGAAATCTAGGATCTAGGGGCATCTGTCATCCCTAGTCTTGAACTACGTGTGCACACGTTCGGAATCTGTCAATCCCAGTAACCGTCAATTCCGATATATGTACCAAGTTACAATTGAGGTGGGTTTTTACCCAATGCCTTCAAAAATCAAAGAAATCTCACTTTAAAAATATCACTTTCTAAAATATTTCTCAAAACATTCTTATTTATAAAACAATTGAAGATAAACTTGGCTAACGCCCTATGTGCTGAAAAAGTAAGTCTTAAATCAAAAAAATAAGTATAAATCATTTTAGAAAATTGTCCACTCACATATTTGGAATCTGGCTGACATTACTTGTTTCGCCGAAGGAACGATTCCTACGATGATCTATAATTGATAAACTCTGTTAGAACATAAGTCGTGGAAAATGCTTCGGAACTAAACTAAGTTTCCCAATTCAACTATTCTATAATCACCACAGGATGTATTATGCATGCGACATGTCATAATGTTTATAAATGAGATGATACGAAATCCTTAGGGTGGTATCTAACATCCTAAGTTGAAACTAAAATGATATGAATTTGTTTCTGTTACGCGTCGCGACATCAATACCAGCAGACTCAGGCATAGAGTATTTCATGTTCTGCATCACGATGCAAGGTGCTGAGCGTCGCGACTTCTACACGACCGACCTGAGCTTTCACACGACCTGCCCGAGGCTTCCTTACCACCAACCCGAGTCTTCCACACCACCGACCTGAGTCTTTAAAACCAATGATCTGAGTCTTCCATACCACCGACCTCAGTTTAACACTACTGAACCGAGTTCAACACTACCGACCCGAGTTCAACACTACCAACCTGAGTTCAACACAACCGACCCGAGTTCAACACTACCGACCTTAGTTTAATATGAGCGACCTTAGGTAGATGGCATTTTCATGTCCAACGTGACTCCACACATACTGACCCGAGGCAGAGAGCCTCCCCTTATTATGCGTCGTGACGCTAGCCTATTGGCGTTGCGATGCTCACCTGATTTGAGGGCCCAGCAAAAACTCTTCAACGACAATACTCAAAGCAATCCCCACTATCATACTAAGCCTTCACATATGCACTTCTCCAAACTTCAACATTGATAACTAGAAATAATTTCAACCATAACCACTTATATATCATTAAATCTCAAAGTATAATCCCCCAAATACATTCATACACACAATGGCTTCATTCCATGCTAATACCATCAAGGCACTTCTCAAAATGCACACTAATAATACTTACAAAGCCAACTAAACCAATCTCTTTCCTAAGATATGCAAGGTTCAAATTTTAGGGCTTTGATTTCTTTGCCCAAAACTGAAAAATAAATAAAGAAAAGGGAATAGAAAGCTTACTTTGCATGAAATAATCTTGGCACCATCACTTGTTACTTCAAAATGTTGAAGAAATGAAGGAAAAAAATGGCTTGTTTCTAAGAGATGGGGAAGAGCATTTCACGTTTCTAGGCTTGAGAAGGAGATGGATGAATAGTCCTCTATTTATCGGTAAAGGCTGATTTTTGTAATGAAATGAGTGGCTAAGGTTGTGCCACATCACCCAATTCTAGCTCATTCTCGAATTTCACTATAGAAGCCATGGAAATAAAAAATTTGATTTATTTCTGCTCCGAATTTGGAAACATATCAAACGCAAAAGTTGTAGGTCCCAGTCTTAGGTTTCCGACGATATAAAAATCATAAAAATTAGAGATCTTATGAAAACGTTATAACCCAAATACTAGGGATGTCTATATTAAATCTTAGAATAAATTCTGCATCGGAACCGCGAGGAATTTATCGAATGTCCGGAAAGTAATTCAAGAGCTGTAACACCCCGCCAGAGGCAGGATGATACCGGCAGGAGACAGGATTGACCCATCTCCATAAGCCTCTAAATTAACTGAAAATTCGGCATGATGTATCCTAAAAACTGGATAACCTGGATCGCAGTCCAGCATCAAAGACAATCCAAGAAAACATCAAAACAATAAAAGGACCTCAGGTCCAAAAAAATTCATCAAAACCACAACCTAAGGGCTCTGTGCCCACATCATCTATCAACACTCAAGGGCTCTGTGCCCACAACAACACATGCAATCAAAACTTTAAATTATTAATACAAACCACGTGCTCAGTGCGATAAAATAAAACAATAAATCAAATATCCTAATCTTCTAAAACATTTCCCAAGACACTTGCGAGGGTGACTGCCGCTTGGGTAATCCACGTCTCGAGAATGACTTCCAAAGCCGATATGATTGACCAATCTACAAGTTATCCTGCAAAACTGGCAAACTGGTTTGGTGTGAGTTTTAAAACTCAGTAAGTAACCCTGCTAGTAACACGACAAACAAGTCAAACATAACAGCCGTTTATCAGATTTACCAAGTTACCTTAAATTCGAATTTATTAATTTATTATTATTCCTTATTCTTAACTCTTATCAAAGTTTCACATTTTCATATTAACATATATGCTAATCTAATAGCTAACGGCTAAAGTATACAAAGCAAATCGTATATATATTTATACTTTATCACAAGAGTCCAACTTTGAAATATCATCAAATCGCTATGTTAAATAAACTTTTCTCAATATCAAATCAAGCCTTTCTTAACTTCCTTTAATTACAACATCATTACAATGACCTAACAATCGCGATTCATATACATTTACACATACCTTAACACACCCCTCTTCTATACATGCCAAAAATAATTTCTAAGGTTCTTATACATATGCATGCATACCAATACAGATTCGCTTTATAACATCTAACACACATTAGTTTCCGAATTCATTAACTCATTTCACACAAGCATTCGTTATCCATATAATCAACAAGCTCCATCATACACGTACATACACACAGTCACACATGCAATCATCATACAACCTAATCATGACGCAAACTTAACAACCAATACATCACAAGGCATACAGTCAAACAATACATACATATCACGGCACACCAAGTTTGTCACGCGACTCCTCATACATAAGCACATTCATAACAAACATTCCAAGACACGACTCAAACACTCACGTACAAACATATGTTTCAAACATGTGAATACACCTCTTGTTATCAAATTCAAATATCATACCTTTAATAATTCTCATAGCCTTTTCCTTTATCGATCAAACATAATCATTCAGGCTCTCTATCTAGGAACATCTGATATAACATCTTTATCAACTGAACATATCCAACCTATACATATCTTAGTATCATATGCATATACGAATACATACTCATATATATTTACACATTTTCATATTTATTCACATACACAATTCATATCGTTATAGATTCATACCTTTATGTACATTCATACATACGCATAGTCATTAACATCGTTAAACCTCTTACTTCATATTATGCTAATAACAAAAGCCATACCTGTGATGATCGTTTCACTTAGCTACACATAACCTTGAACTGCTTCTCAAACTACTTCTTTAACTATCTTCTGTTTTACCTAACATATTAATCATCTATACATGTATATATGTAAAATCAAGATACGAAATCACACATTAAGCTCTCATCGCATGAGTTACTTACCTGGCTTCGCAGACACTCCGACTCTGGACCCGATCTGTCAAAACAAATCACAACACATGTCAGAACCGCTATTTACGGAACTTTCTACTCATCTATATAAACTTCCGAACTTTCCCGGAATACACGAATCCTTACCGACTCTACGGTTTAAGCTTCATCACTCTAATATGCCTTTCTATACTATTCTGAACTAACTAGATAGCCCATATTCTCACTTTACGCGTTTGCGGCCAAAACTTGCGGAAAAGTTTCCGCAAACGCTACGGAAGGATCTCGAACCCTCCGAACAAACCCAAAATTACCTATTTACCCTCGTAATGCCATATTTACATCATAATTATGTTTACGACCATCTACGCTCAATCGCGCGAGAGAAACGCCGTTTTACCGGAATCTCGCTAATTCTACCGGATAGATCATATCTCATCCGATTCACCCCGGATTCTACCACATTTATCGTTTTAACATATTATAACATATTCAATTCGTTTCATGCTAATTCGATACACTACGGAATTACTAGAAACATCCGAATAAATAACGGTAAACTTTAAAATGACGAATTCTAAACGGAAAGTCGTACCGAACTTTCGAGGCCATATTCGGACTCCCAACGGCCATACGAACGTGCTGGTGCGATCGGAATTCCGATCGGAGGTACTGTTCACATGGGTCTACTATTCATCCGACGCTTTTCTTCTCATTTTCCGTGATTCCAGCTGTTGTTCGGAAAATCCGCCTCCGCAAACTTGTAGTACTCGTCGAGGGCTTCGATTTGACGGGTGGCACGGCTCGTGAAACGGAGCGACGAGCCGGGATCGGGTTACCCATTTCCGCCCATAACCACCCAAAATACCACCGTTCGCCGGCGATTTATGGACGCCGCCGGCCACCACACTGCTTGCCGTCGTTGGGGGAGTCGATCGGCACCGGCGCGCCGGCCTGTGGTGGCCGGAAACGTCGCCGGCGAGCCCAACTTCAAAAACGCGATTAGGGGTGCGAGAGAGAGAGATTTTTGGCTTATGACATTTCTGCAATTTCTTAAAACTATGAGGCAATATATACTTTCTGGAAAATAACACTTTTGTCCCTGGAAAAATTACAAAACAGCCCCTGTTCTAGAACCTTTTAGAAACTCGCAATTTCGGAGCCCTTCTGATGCGATTCTCGAAAAGTGTACAACACGAAAGTTGTTCATCTCGGAAAAACGAGTTCGATGGTTCAAGAACCAACTCGATCGGAGTTCGTTTGCTCCTCCTGTGACCGTAACAGTAAACTTTACGCGTTTCACGAAAATCGCGTAACTGACTTTCGATCCTACGCGTTTTCCAATGCGACGAAAATTCATAATCTATTATTCTAACTCGTATAACATCGCTTGAACTCTTATTCTTCCTCATCCTCATGCTCCGAGACTAAAACACCCGTCCGAGAATCTTCTAAAATAGTCCTGAAAATCTGGGATATTACATCCTCCCCTCCTTATAAAAATTTCGTCCTCGAAATTTCTCCGTCCTTATATCTGATCTCTCGGAACCAATCATACGTACTATACCATCTTGTCTGTATTCAGAAGTCACCATACTTAACACCTTTCAAAAGTTACATATTCCATACATCAATATGAATCATGCTATTTCGAAACAAAACACATCAAATCAAACATTTTATGTCTAAATCAAGCCAAACTTGTCATTTCAATTCACATCCATTCATAAGAACACTGTGAAACTGTTTTCAAGCTCATCCATCAACAAAAGAGAAAATAGAACACGGATTCTACGCAGTCAATCAAATACATCATCTGAAACAAGGAACATAACACATGTCCTTTACATGCAACACAATATCAAAACGAAAACTTAATACGAATCTCATACTATCAATTTCATCCATGATACAAAATGGAACTCATTCATTTCACATCATGTCATTCTACATCATATATGTAAACGACACCAACATCAAAGTTTACATTCATACATATCCCATCGCACATACAACTTTGTATGGCTATCCACATAGCACACATAATCATCACTATATCCATAAGATCCATGTCTAACTATAAACTTACATACATACATACTCTTATACGATATAAACTTTTATACCAACAAATACCTCTATCGTCACAACCAGAAGTGACAACCGTAATACTCTTATGATGTTGATAGCCTGGAATCTGTCAATGTCTGTCATTATTCAAAATACATTTGAAAACATAAAACGATTTCTTTTAAAATCATTTCGAAAATGCATTTGAAAAACTCTTTTACTGTAAACAAAATCAGTTTCAAAATTCATTATCGTAAAATCATACCGATCATCCAGCATAACTCACTGGACGAAAAATAAACGAGCGCTCAATGCCCCAATCGCGCGCACAGATCGGACAATGAACGAACCGATCCCCTGTCGACAGAGGGTTGGGTCGTACCATTTCTGATGGCTTAGACCCTACGATCACCCCGGCGGAAACATATGATGAGTTATGAAAAACATAAATGCATACACCGATCGTCGGGGCGGAAACATAACAATAACCGATCATCTCAGCGGAAACACATCAAGAAAACATAAAACTATCGTTGAGACGGAAACATATAAATACATCATATCGTAAAATATCAAAGGTAATGTCCAATGCATAAAATCAAATGCAATTAGTTTGAAATCCTTTTCTCCCCAAAACATAAATTTGAATAAATCATGAATGAGTCTTTGATGCAATGTTTTAAAATAATACCGATCGTCCACTGCTCAGTCGCGCGCAAAGACTGGACAGTGTACGTACCATGTCGACAGAGTAATGGGCCAGCCATTTTCCGATGGTCTGGACCCGTAACGATCGCCCCGGTGGCCAACCCGGAACGTAATATAACCGATCACCACGGAGGGTCAAAAACATAAAATCACCAAGCACCGTGGCGGAAACAAATTTTCGAGCGTCTCGACGGAAACAAATTTTTACAGTCTAAAAATATCAAAATCATTTTCGAGCACCGAGACGGAAACATATTAATAGATCTTAAATCATGAAAACTCAAATCAAACGTCGAGGCAGAAACATTTTCTTTATCCTTTATAATCAAAATCAAAACCTCTGAAAACTTTATTTCTTCCTTATTTTCTTTTTCTTTTCAAACTCTGTTATGCCAGAAATCAAATTCTTAGTTTTCAAAACATGATTCAAAATATCATTTCACAATTCAGACTATCAACATCATGGAATCTCCCATACTTCAAAACACCTCAGATTCACATTACTCACCTATACATATACCTATATGAACAACATACTTTTAACTTAATGTACCTGTACACAAATATATTAATATCATACAAACATGTTTCGATAATCCGAAATCATCAACATCAATCAAAATCATAGGATATCATACCATATAATATTAATCCAATCAAATAACAAACATGACTTATATGCTCTATACGCAACAAAAACTTACTCAGACGATCAGATACCCTGTAGCAGCAGTCACCGACACCCTAACATTTGCTCTGATACCACAACTGTAACACCCCGCCAGAGGCAGGATGATACCGGCAGGAGACAGGATTGACCCATCTCCATAAGCCTCTAAATCAACTGAAAAATTCGGCATGATGTATCCTAAAAACTGGATAACCTGGATCGCAGTCCAGCATCAAAGACAATCCAAGAAAACATCAAAACAATAAAAGGACCTCAGGTCCAAATAAAATTCATCAAAACCACAACCTAAGGGCTCTGTGCCCACATCATCTATCAACACTCAAGGGCTCTGTGCCCACAACAACACATGCAATCAAAACTTTAAATTATTAATACAAACCACGTGCTCAGTGCGATAAAATAAAACAATAAATCAAATATCCTAATCTTCTAAAACATTTCCCAAGACACTTGCGAGGGTGACTGCCGCTTGGGTAATCCACGTCTCGAGAATGACTTCCAAAGCCGATATGATTGACCAATCTACAAGTTATCCTGCAAAACTGGCAAACTGGTTTGGTGTGAGTTTTAAAACTCAGTAAGTAACCCTGCTAGTAACACGACAAACAAGTCAAACATAACAGCCGTTATCAGATTTACCAAGTTACCTTAAATTCGAATTTATTAATTTATTATTATTCCTTATTCTTAACTCTTATCAAAGTTTCACATTTTCATATTAACATATATGCTAATCTAATAGCTAACGGCTAAAGTATACAAAGCAAATCGTATATATATCTATACTTTATCACAAGAGTCCAACTTTGAAATATCATCAAATCGCTATGTTAAATAAACTTTTCTCAATATCAAATCAAGCCTTTCTTAACTTCCTTTAATTACAACATCATTACAATGACCTAACAATCGCGATTCATATACATTTACACATACCTTAACACACCCCTCTTCTATACATGCCAAAAATAATTTCTAAGGTTCTTATACATATGCATGCATACCAATACAGATTCGCTTTATAACATCTAACACACATTAGTTTCCGAATTCATTAACTCATTTCACACAAGCATTCGTTATCCATATAATCAACGAGCTCCATCATACACGTACATACACACAGTCACACATGCAATCATCATACAACTAATCATGACGCAAACTTAACAACCAATACATCACAAGGCATACAGTCAAACAATACATACATATCACGGCACACCAAGTTTGTCACGCGACTCCTCATACATAAGCACATTCACAACAAACATTCCAAGACACGACTCAAACACTCACGTACAAACATATGTTTCAAACATGTGAATACACCTCTTGTTATCAAATTCAAATATCATACCTTTAATAATTCTCATAGCCTTTTCCTTTATCGATCAAACATAATCATTCAGGCTCTCTATCTAGGAACATCTGATATAACATCTTTATCAACTGAACATATCCAACCTATACATATCTTAGTATCATATGCATATACGAATACATACTCATAATATTTACACATTTTCATATTTATTCACATACACAATTCATATCGTTATAGATTCATACCTTTATGTACATTCATACATACGCATAGTCATTAACATCGTTAAACCTCTTACTTCATATTATGCTAATAACAAAAGCCATACCTGTGATGATCGTTTCACTTAGCTACATAACCTTGAACTGCTTCTCAAACTACTTCTTTAACTATCTTCTGTTTTACCTAACATATTAATCATCTATACATGTATATATGTAAAATCAAGATACGAAATCACACATTAAGCTCTCATCGCATGAGTTACTTACCTGGCTTCGCAGACACTCCGACTCTGGACCCGATCTGTCAAAACAAATCACAACACATGTCAGAACCGCTATTTACGGAACTTTCTACTCATCTATATAAACTTCCGAACTTTCCGGAATACACGAATCCTTACCGACTCTACGGTTTAAGCTTCATCACTCTAATATGCCTTTCTATACTATTCTAAACTAACTAGATAGCCCATATTCTCACTTTACGCGTTTGCGGCAAAACTTGCGGAAAAGTTTCCGCAAACGCTACGGAAGGATCTCGAACCCTCCGAAAAACCCAAAATTACCTATTTACCTCGTAATGCCATATTTACCTCATAATTATGTTTACGACCATCTACGCTCAATCGCGCGAGAAACGCCGTTTTACCGGAATCTCGCTAATTCTACCGGATAGATCATATCTCATCCGATTCACCCCGGATTCTACCACATTTATCGTTTTAACATATTATAACATATTCAATTCGTTTCATGCTAATTCGATACACTACGGAATTACTAGAAACATCCGAATAAATAACGGTAAACTTTAAAATGACGAATTCTAAACGGAAAGTCGTACCGAACTTTCGAGGCCATATTCGGACTCCCAACGGCCATACGAACGTGCTGGTGCGATCGGAATTCGATCGGAGGTACTGTTCACATGGGTCTACTATTCATCCGACGCTTTTCTTCTCATTTTCCGTGATTCCAGCTGTTGTTCGGAAAATCCGCCTCCGCAAACTTGTAGTACTCGTCGAGGGCTTCGATTTGACGGGTGGCACGGCTCGTGAAACGGAGCGACGAGCCGGGATCGGGTTACCCATTTCCGCCCATAACCACCCAAAATACCACCGTTCGCCGGCGATTTTATGGCGCCGCCGGCCACCACACTGCTTGCCGTCGTTGGGGGAGTCGATCGGCACCGGCGCGCCGGCCTGTGGTGGCCGGAAACGTCGCCGGCGAGCCCAACTTCAAAAACGCGATTAGGGGTGCGAGAGAGAGAGATTTTTGGCTTATGACATTTCTGCAATTTCTTAAAACTATGAGGCAATATATACTTTCTGGAAAATAACACTTTTGTCCCTGGAAAAATTACAAAACAGCCCCTGTTCTAGAACCTTTTAGAAACTCGCAATGTCGGAGCCCTTCTGATGCGATTCTCGAAAAGTGTACAACACGAAAGTTGTTCATCTCGGAAAAACGAGTTCGATGGTTCAAGAACCAACTCGATCGGAGTTCGTTTGCTCCTCCTGTGACCGTAACAGTAAACTTTACGCGTTTCACGAAAATCGCGTAACTGACTTTCGATCCTACGCGTTTTCCAATGCGACGAAAATTCATAATCTATTATTCTAACTCGTATAACATCGCTTGAACTCTTATTCTTCCTCATCCTCATGCTCCGAGACTAAAACACCCGTCCGAGAATCTTCTAAAATAGTCCTGAAAATCTGGGATATTACAAGAGCATACTTACGCTTGAGCGTGATTTATTTCATGTATCATACCACCCATAACATAGTAGTCATCGAAATTTTTGGGGTGTTACAGAGGCACTGCTAGGTTTAAAAATACATGACCTAGACAGTGACTATTATTATGGAAAAAATGCTGCTAATGTCTCCCCTATTATATCATGTAGATAGAATTGATACTTATAATTTATTGTATTTATATCTGATATATATTTTCTGACTCTACTTCTGGTTGCAGGTTTTAGGTTCTAGATTATAGTATGTTAGGATATAAAATTTAGATTAAATTTAAAACCATCGAAAACTATTGTTCCAATTCTCTTACATAATTAAGATGGTTAATGACTTAGTCGATGAGTCACAATAGATATTTAAATAAATTTATGATTTTAGAATATAATCCATTAGAGAAAATGATTTCTTGTGAAGTAACGATTAACATGAATTAGTTTATGTCTTGATATCCTTGACGGTATTAAGAAACACTCTATTAGATATTTGTTTGTCTAACAATGATATTTCTTGGCTTACAGTTTGCTTGACAATCATTTACAATTGTTGCAAACATTTGAAGGTAAACTAAAAACCTATAGAAATGAGCGGTGAATAGTTGTGTGTAGAGAATAATGATTCTCTTATCACGAAAACTATAAATATTAGATAATGGATCTCCCGTCTAGTTGTTAAGATATTGTTGAATGACCGTTTTGATATACGATATCATAACTTATAACACAAACGTTATATTTCTCTACGTGTCAGAAATGTACACATTTGGAATGGTTTCTTATGTATTTATAATAATGATAATGTTTGGTTAGTTATTTGTCATGAATAAATAATTATTACATATTTAATACAACTAGTAGTGTCATCGACGTAGAGATAAATATTAAGAAAAATTTGGTAATGTAAATAACTTGAATAGTATTTTATGAGATTTTATCACTTAAACATTGGATGTTTATCTTGTATGGTAAATAATGGTATGATATGAGATCACATTGTATATCATTATCCATTAATGAATATTGTATTCATAAAAAGTGATAAAATCTCGTTTAACTGATGATCATCATATAACTGCAAATTTATTAAACTAATACATTGGATGTATGTAGTTTAATATATCAAATTGCTCTAGAAGTTTTCTTTACTTTGTAACTTTGTCGATGAGTTTTCATCACTTAGTTACATTTTTCTGAAGAAACACAGATTGAAAACCTCGAGGGATTCGAAGATTTTCAATTTATTCTGATGAGAATTAGATTGAATATTATGACTGGTTTAAAGAACTTCAATCTGAAGTTTGAAAACTATACCTTTTAAAATTCATCGTGAATCTTTGACATAGTCAAAGTTTTTTCGATACGATCAAACAGACGAATTTATGAGCAATTAATTCTATGATTATTTAATAAAAGAATATGATTCTTACTTGTAACACATCTTGCCAGAGGCAGGACATTACTAGCATGAGACAAGAATAGCCTGTCTCCCGAGCCTCAAAATTTATGGAAAGTGGACATGACGAGCCCTGAAAATGGGCAACCTGGATCACAGTTCAGCATTATAAAAACCTGTCAAAATAGCAAATAAGCATACAGGACCTCCCGTCCAACTCAAAATAAAATAAATCACATGAACAATACTCAGGGCTCAATGTCCAAATCAAAACATACAATTCAATACTCTTAATTACATTCAAATAATAGTGGTTTGCATGATATAAACATGTACAAATAAAACATAATTCCAAAACTATAGGACTCTTCACGGGACTCTAAGGTGGCTGACTACAACTTGAGTGATCCATCGCCTCGATCAAAATATCCAAACTTGAATGGCCGACCAATCTGGTTGCCAACCTAAAGAACTAGCAAACTATAGTTGTGTGAGTTATAAAACTCAGTAAGTAATCATTCATCTACCATAAAAGAAGGGAATAATATTTATATTAGTACATGCATATATATATATATATATATATATATATATACACACAAACACACATACATATACACGATATGCAAAGAAACGTTGTTCGAAGGCTTTTTTTACTGTGATAAATGTATGAAAGTGTACTTAGAACACTGCTAACTCAGATTTATTATGATATGTTTAATCTTAATTAGAGTCATTTTGTGCTTTGTTATTAGGAGCAATGGAATATGAAGTTTGGATCAATTACGTGTGTTTGGGTACCTTACGGACGCATCGGAAGCACGCGGGAAGAGCTGAAACAAAGAAAGCGCGAAACCAGAAAACCAGAATGGCATCGCAACGCACCCTAGTAAGCAGTAACAATACATTTTCCACAGGATTGGCACCCTAGCGCCCAAAGACCGGCGCCGCAGCGCCCCGGACGCCCCAAAACCCTGATTTTTGACGTCTTTGATGCGTATTATGATTTCGAGGCCTCCCTATATAAAGCCAACTTCGTCCAAACCCTATAAAGGAGGAGAAAAACAGAGAGAAACAAAGGAGAAACACAAAAAGAAAAAAAGCCACAAGCACAGATTAGAGAGAGAGAGAGAAGAACGAAGAACTTCAAAGACAAACATGTCATCTCTCTGATCTATTCAGGCTATCCGCATGGAGAACTAATCTCCTAGACAAAGCTAAGGATGAACTCTTGTATTTGAATT
>SKCR01036650.1:0-79420 GCA_019454045.1 Zanthoxylum bungeanum
AAATAGGGAACAAGCTTAAGTGTCTTCGCACAGACGATGGAGACGAGTACATTTCCAGGGAGTTCGATGTCTACTGTGGGAGTCACGACATTCGACATGAAATGATTGTTCCATGCACCCTACAACACAATAGTGTTGCTGAAAGAATGAACCGCACCATCTGAAAGAATGAACTGCACCATCTGAAGGAGATCCAAATATGGCTAGAACTCATGTGGGCCTAACTCTTCATTTATCAAAGAATACTAACTCAAGCGTCTCGTAATTGGAGTACTCGAGAAATCATCTGAAGTCTGAAGTATCTTACAAATTGCACACGATCAGATATCGCTCAAGCTGTAAACAGGCTTAGTAGATATATGATTAATTCAGGACATAACAACTGGAAAGCCATAGTAAGAGTTTTGAGAATCTCAGAGAAAATTCAAAATATGGTCTGCATTATACGAGATATCTTGCTTTTCTAGGGGGATACAACGATGCTAACTAGATATCTGATACAGTGGATTCCAAATCCACGAGTGGATTTGTCTTCACACTTAGTGGTGCAGCCGTATCATGAAAATCCTCGAGATAATCGTGTATTGCCCGGTCTACTATGAAATCTGAGTTCATAGCGTTAGAAAAAAGAAGCGGAAAAAGCGAAATGGCTTCAAAATTTCTTAGAGGATATTCCAAATTGGCCAAAGTCAGTGCCAGCTATAAGCATACATTGAGATAGTCAATCGGCTATTAGGAGAGCCCAAAATATAATGTATAATGGTAAGTCTTGACACATACGTCGAAGAAATAATACCATAAGGTAACTGCTCTCAAGCGGCAAAATTTCAATAGATTATGTCATGTCAAAAGAAAACCTAACAGATCCATTTAATAAAGGTTTACCAAGAGAGCGAGTTGAGAAGTCATCAAGGAGAATGGGGTTGAAGACTATAAATTAAGAATTTTCAATGTGGAAACCCAACCTAACTGACTGGAGATCCCAAGATCTACGTTCAAAAGGGACAACAGAAATTTTATACAATTCAAAACAAGCAATGTAGAGTTCTATACTCTAACATATTCCTGTAGTGAGGCAAAGTTCTGTCTGTCAAGGTTAAGATAAACTAAGGCTTTTAATGATCACTATATTAGGAGAAGAGTCCTAAAAAGGGTAAAGACGTATTACCTCTTTATAGTAGATCACCTATTTCAAGTAAGAAGTGAGGTCATTTCCATGAGAATTTTTAAAGGCTGATTTCTCTAAAGTACTTGATGAAACCAGAACCAATGTTCATGGTCGAATTAAACACAATCGTAGAACGGGAAATGGTCGAAGTGAAGCTGTGTGTTGGCAATTGTCTTGGTTTACACCAACGGTGGAACTGTTCAAGACTATGGGTCACTGGTTCGCAAAGTAAATCTAATTGTCATTCACTAGGAAAAGTTCAAGGCGAAAGTTACCTATTTTGATGCAGTTTTATTTAACGGAAACTCTCCTAAGTGTCTGCATTTGTAGGGGATTGTTATAAATTCTATAATATATATATATAATAAAAGTGTAAAAGAGACATGTCTCTTAAGAAGTGCCTAATGGGAAAGGTACAAAGATGAAGGGACATATCCTCTAAAGTTAAGGCATGTGTCCCTAAACTTTATAAGACATTAGGGAGGGGTATAACTCTTAGGAGGGTTATACCATAAACCAAAGGGTGCCCACAAAGGCACCCTTCCATGCGAATAAAAAAAATGTGGCCTTGTGTTCACTTGAAGATCATCTAAAAACATTCATAACATATACAATTTTTGCCATTTTGGAGAGAGAATTGATAGAGAGAGTTTCCACCATTTGTCCTTATTGAAGTTCTTGGAGAAAGGAGTGCCCATTCTACAAGAAGCAACCAAGTAATCCTGGCAGAACGTTAGCCACAAGACATCTGTAAAGCACGGAGGCGGAGCTAATAAGTTGTTAAAGATAACAGCAACTCGACTTGGATTAAGTTTTCAATCATCTTAAATATTTTTTCCAGGTTTTTCTAAGTTTCATTGTTTTTGGTATATCAGTGTACAGTTAATTGAATTATGTATGTTAATTTCATTTAATAACACATATAGAACAACAATGCCTAGAGTACATGATAGGATAAAATCGTACATTACACAATATGCCAGCAGCAGCAGCACTGTCCGGTAATAATTTCGGCGGCTCTGCTTCAAGAAGCTCCCTGATTTTACCAAAATTAGCTTTAGTAAGAGTTTGAGCCATCTCTTTCCAAGCTTCCTAAAAAAGAAGACTAGACACCCTAGAGATTCTACATCTATTAACATCAGCCGAAGAAATATAACTTACTTTCCCTCGAGCTGCAACTAACATCTCACTAACGACATCTCACATTGTCATCTCCTTATTTCCTCCGATAAACTGATCCCAACCCAGGTCTCCATCGAGGAAGAATAAGAGCTCTCTTCCATTCTTTTTTCTCACATTCTGACATGAGTGGGTGGGTGGTATTGAGACAAGTATTTGTTTTGAAGAAACACACACAATAGAGGAGATGTGAGAGGAAAATTCTTCTTTTATTACACCACAGAAAAATTACAAAACTTTACAAAAAAACCTCTCAACCCTCTTTACTCTCTATTCTCTCTATTTGGGATGTTTTACAATGATTTGGAGGCTCTAATTTATAGTGCCAAAACCGTGTGAATAGTGTCACACAGTTTGGCAATTGGCAACAAGTTGGTACCAAGATGGAGCATGTCATCTCACAATTTCGGTGCCCATCTCCATCAACTTTCGGATGCTGACTTCTTGCATGCATTCTACATGCATATTGTATGTTTACATCAACAAATCTCCCCTCGGTGAAGATTTACCCAAAAATCTGAGCCGACCATCAATCATCCAAATCGGATCCTTCAAAGGATCCTCCCCTGGCTACATATGTATGACTGCCTACGTACCCTGAGTTGGGATCAAGCCAATCGTAGTTCTCTGTATCTCCCCACTCTGACTATATGGAGAGTTTTATCATCCCGGCTATGGCAAGACAAATTTCAAGCTTCTCCTTCGGTAAAACCTTGGTGAATATATCGGCACCATTGTCATCAGTGTGAATTTTTCTAAGCTCTAACAGCTTTGAGCTCAGGACGTCCCGTATCCAGTGATACCTCACATCGATATGTTTTGAATTCGAGTGAAATGTAGAATTTTTACCAAGGTAGATAGTACTCTGGCTATCGCAGTACAAAGTGTACTTCTCCTGCTTGAAACCCAATTCCTGGACGAATGTCTTCATCCACAATAATTCCTTGCAAGCTTTTGTAATTGCAATGAATTCTGCCTCTGTTGTATCTCTGCAACCTTGACTACCATGCCACAGCTTCCCCTGAGAGAGTAATTAGATACCCCAAAGTAGACTTTCGGGTATCCACATCTTCTGCCATATCTGAATCGGTGTAGCCCATCAACACTGGTTCGCTGCTTCCAAAATATAGTCTCATTTTGGATGTGCCTCAAAGATATCGCATTATCCATTTGATGGCATTCCAGTGTTCTCTTTCTGGGTTTGACATAAACCGGCTGACCAATCCAACTGCGTGTGCTAAGTCTGGCCTCGTGCACACCATGACATACATGAGACTTCCCATTGCTGAGGTGTATGGAAACTATTTCATTTCCTCCTTCTCTGACTCAATAGATGGACTCTATTGTGTACTCAATCTAAAGTGGGTAGCAAGAGGAGTGCTAACCGCTTTAGCATTGTCCATCTGAAACCGCTGAAGTATCTTCTCGATGTACTCATCCTATGACAAGTATAACTTCTTGTGGTTGAATGTATGCCCTAGAGCTACATGTGATGTAAACGGTTTTATATGTATTGAAATAAAACGATGCATTATTCATTTATCAAATTGTTTGTTTAATTTTCGCATATTATATATCATCTTAAATACCCTAGATTACTTATGTGCCTTCAGACTTAGTGTATGAGTGTCATACACAAGAGGATTTAAGTATGAAGTTAGTAATCTTAAATAATCCATAGAGAGCAAACAAAGCGGGTACTTTGTTTGTGGTTTATCTATAGCTGCGGTCCATTCTATATTTGTATGGCGATCTTGATCCGGATCGTCCATGTAGAGACTTGAGAATAGAGGCACCTTGTATGATGCGATCATATAGGACTGGACCCAGATGGAAATGACATTCTTACAATATCCGTTAAACTAAGAAAGTCATTTCGATCTACTAGATGGTCATATATGAATTAATCTTAATCCTGAGTGTACTACGAACTCCTGCATGGGAGGCCATGTTCTTTGATTTACAAAGGTGAGGTTGGTGTAGTAGTCCCGACCAATAGCTACGTATTTTGGGGGCATGGTCTGTTGTGTAGCTGGGAACGTTTTACATAGACATGGAGTTCACTCCTTGCGAGAAGTAGAGGAGTATCTTTCTTAAGGGTTGATTCGGTGCTTGAACGATTTGAGCGCTCAAGTCTTTCTATTACAAATAGAAAGATTAAAATTCATAATAGTTATGAATAAATCGTTCATTAGAGAATCAATGGTACTTAAGGTAAAAATAATTAGAGGGGTATAACGGACATTATGACCCGAATCTAATTACGAGATACTCATGAAGGGTCAATTCGTATGTAATGACTATATCGATGGACACCGACTTGGTTCGGCTTAATATATCATCTGCGGCAACGAGAGTGCAACTTCGAGTTTTTAGTGGAATAACCCGGAGTTAATAATTCGGAATATTTAATTAAGAGCTTAATTAATATTTCGAGATTATTGGAGCTCAGAACCGTAGGTCCATTTGGTCCCCGTGCTAGCTCGATTTACTATAGCGGATTTAGTATAATTGGATAGTCCAATTATATAATCACATATGTATAAATATTATTAATATAATTAATAATATTATTTGTCACACTTAGAACTATATATTAAAAGTTAATATATAGTTTTAATAATTATATGATAATTAAGCACTTGGCATTTAATTGTATATGATATAATTAAATAAAAAGGTTAATTGTGTAAATTCCAAATTTTGGGTTTTTGGAAACCCTTGGAAAGTTAATATTAAAATTCCAAGTTATGACTTTCAAAAGGTTAATTAAATTTTCATTTTTGTAACAAATATTAGCTTTATGGAAAGTTAATATTGGAAGTTACAAAATTAATTATTTTGGTGCCTTGGCCGAATTCTAGTGAAAGGGGAAGGCTTAGGGTTTGTTTTATTTTTTAAAATTAAACCTTAAGTATCAAAAGAAAAATATGATTTTTGTTTTCCTAAGCCTCTCATTGCAACCCTAGCCACTCTCTTCTTCTTCACCATTCTCTCAAAAGTTGAGAAACTCCATTGAAGAACATAAGAAGAAAGATAAAATATTAAGTGTGATAAAAATCTCTAAATCGTTTAGGGATTTATATTGTGAGTGTAGCCCACACTACTTTCTGTTGGTTACGAGTCAGATCATGGAAGACTATGTGGTGTCGAATCAATTATCAAATGTAATTTTTACATGCATATCATGTGCTGTTACTTTGGGCATTTGGTGTCACGGCAATTGATGAAATTTTTCGTGTGTGGCTTGAATCAAATTGCGCATGTGGCTAAAATTTATTGATCAAATTGCGCACTGACAAAATAATTAAAAGCAACGTGCGCATGGTAACGGCATAGACAGAGGCGTGAATTAATCAAGCAGATTGTTGACCTGTGCGCATGAAATGAAGTGGTGCACTGAAGCTTGCATGGTACTGGCGCACAATGGGTTGTAATATGCATGTTGTGCAAGCGCCACCAGAGGCCGAACAATCACAGCCAACATACATTCGGCAGTGAATAAAATTATGGGGATGTTCGGATTTAGGATTTTTTGGGTGGAAAAATTCTGGATACAACAGAGAAGAGCAGAAAAATTTTTCAAGTCCGTTCCGGGTGCCTTAGCCGCTTCCGCTGCGGGAGGAAAGCGTTTCCTACAATTGGCATCAAGAGCGAGGTTGAAAAGTGTTCTTAACCCTTCTCTTTTTCATTTAAAGTTTTTGTTTTTAATATATTTATATGAGTTATAAATATGATATGCATGTTTAGATGAGTGGGCACAATGTGATATTCATATGATGAATGTTTTTGTTATTTCATGTGATGAATGGATTTTGCATTGGTCGTAAATTTTTCCGGCTCTTATTTTTTGTAGTTGGTTTTGTTTTTGGGATGTAAGGCCATAAGGCCATTGTTTACATTTGTTGTAATTTTATTTTTCAATGTAAAATTTCAATTCTTGTAATTTGGAGCACCGAAGTCGCAAAAGAAGCCAACACCACTTTGAAGCGGGATTTGAAGACCAATGAATGCCTTGGTGAATCTTATGTACTAATTAGATTAGTATAGGAAAAATAAGAGTCCGGTCAATGCAAAATATTTTTTATGTTATATGTATGTTTATTTCGAATTGTTTGAATAACATGTCATATAGCTTAGAGTGCCCACTCTTGCATTTTACATGCCATAACATGTTTTAAATGAATTATCATTATAGACATAAAAATATGATTTTATGTAATTTAAAGTGTTTAAATTAGAATATGATATGCATGAAAATCAATTAATTAGATTAATTGGATTTATGGTTTAAAATTTGAATTCTAATATATTATGCTTAATTGGTGCATAATAAATTCCATTGGTATATAGGATGGAAACCCGGATAAAAATTCCATAGCTGAATCCGAATGGACGGTAATATAGTCTGCACTCGAGATACAATTCCGCGTACTATTGGATTTTATAACGCACTAAGATTTATTAAAATGTTTAATTAAAATTTTGACCATTTTAGAATTCCATAAATTTAAAATATGATAAGTCACTAATATTGCTCTCATATTAAATTAGTTTAATAGAGTAAAATAATTAGTAATGACTAATAGACATTAGTGAGACAAATTTTAAGAGTTAAAATTGTTAGGTCACTACTGGTGAACTAGTGTAAATTAAATTATGTTTTAGCCGCCATAAGTTTATTCACACTAGTAATTAAAATAAAATATTAGATATTTTATAGATAGAAACCTTAATTTTAAAATAGTGAGTGGGAGAGGGATATACGACAGTATATCCCGCGATCTCCGTTGTTAGTCCAAAAACGTGAGATTCAAAAGGCGCCTCGAGACGACTTTTCTTTCGTCCCCCTACGGATGGTGTCCATGTTGGGTCAATATCAGGTTTGGGTTCCGAGAGGATAGGGATTCTAGATGTATCTTGTGAACTGACCTACCCTACGGTGGCACTTCACTCGTTAAGTCTAAGAATCCCGAAACGGCGGGTTACACTCACAAAGGAATAATTAACTGTTAATAAAATTCCTTGATCGAATGAAACGGTAGTTGTTTAATATAGGAATAAGAGTTATTCCCGCATATATTAATCGACTGAGATTGTCTCGATCTATCATGCAAGAACTTGGCCTACCCCACAGCGGCACTTACTTGTGGAATGATAGATTTCCATGGCATAGTAATTCTCTTAGGTTTCTAATTCGTTATTCATGGTTCATGCATCATGTTTAATTTTATGCCAAAATTATTTGATGATTTTAATATGCGATAAATGAATGTTAAATGCATGTTTATTTTATTTACTAGCCATGGTTTCTCCAATTATTTCCATACTCTCAAACGATAAATTAACGGGAGAAAACTATGTTAAAGTGGAAAAGTAACATGAACGCTATCCTGGTCTGTGAAGACCTAAAGTTTGTCCTGACGGAGGAGAGTCTTCCCGAGCCGGCCAGAAATGCTGGCCAAGCTGTGCGCAATACCTATCTGAAATAGGTCGCAGTAAATGAGAAAGCCCGATGCTACTTGCTAGCAGGGATGTCTGAGGTTCTTGCTACAAAGCATGAACCTATGGCTCTAGCATCTCAGATGATGGAGTTATTGTAGGGCATGTTTGGGCAGCCTTCGGAGCGTCAACGCCATGAGGCCATGGTCTCAGCGATGACTGCTAGGATGAAGGATGGGACATCAGTCCGAGAGCACGTCTTGAGGATGATGACCTATCTCAACACTGCTAAAACCCATGGAGCTCGTATTGACGAGCGTAGCCAGGTGACCATGATTATGGAAACTCTTCTGAAGAGTTTCCTACAGTTTAAAAGCAACTATGTTATGAACAATTTAACTTTTACTTTGACCCAACTGCTTAATGAGATCACCCACTACGAGTCCATACTTGTGGATCCTCGTAAGCTCAGTGCTATGGCAAATGTTGTCGAGTCTTCAAAATCTGCAAAGATAAAGAAGAATAACACTGGAAGGCTAAAGGTATAGCTACTTGACATACTTAAAGACCTTGCTGAAGGTAACTTTACTATGAGAGTTAGGACAAAGGATGATGTTTCAGTAAAACAGTGGGAGTTATGAGTTTTTCAATTTTTTCAAATAAAAGTTATTTGAATTTAAACAAATTTGTGTTTGTTCTTGTTTTGTCATGGAAATTTGATTTCTGTTTCAAAACTATTGCATGATGGTTATCATTTATCTAATAATAATAGTTATTATTTCATAAATGGATTACCTATATGCTGGGGAAACTAGAAGATAACTTTTATGTGTTAAGACCGTTAACACATAAGCCACTGCTCATTATTGAAATGTTTTAGGTTGAGAAACCTAAAACTAAACAGCCAAAGATTTCTCACGATGACACATATCTATGGCATCTTAGACTTGGTCATATCCACCTTGATCGGATAAATAGATTGATAAAGAACGGAGCCTTAACCAATTAAAGCTCGGGAATTTACCAGTTTGTGAGTCCTATTTAGAAGGAAAAATGACCAAGAGACCTTTTACAGGAAAAAGTATAAGAGCCAGTCAACCACTTGAGCTAATACATTCGGACGTTTACGGACCGATGAATGTAAGAGCCCGAGGCGGGTATGAATACTTCGTCACATTCATTGACGATTATTCAAGATATGGGTATGTCTACCTAATGCATCACAAATCAGATACCTTTGAAAAGTTCAAAGAGTATCGTGCTGAGGTTGAGAACCAATTGTAGGCATTGCATTTTTGCATGTGAAACCCGATGATGAGTCTCAGTTGGAGGCACTACCTTTTAAGTCGCGGAAGCCGCGGGAAACTGACGTCGGAAGAGAGGAGTCAAGAATTGACTCATATTCGGATTAAGTTCGCTGGTTTAGCTTCGGGTTACTTGTTGGTTTTCCATTTTAAAAAATTATGCTCGGCCCACACCCATCTAACCCACACAAGTTTAGCCCAAACACCTAACCAAGCCTGCACACAACATCAAAACACCTAGCCAAGCCCACCCACCTAATCAAGGCCCACACGCCCAAAGCCTTTAATACACACCCCAAATTAAATAGTTATTAATTAAATTAAAACATTAACTAAATAAATATTAAATAAATAAATAAATAAATAAAATATTTACCAAACACAAAATAAGTATATGCCTAATATAAACTAATCAAATATAATCATTCCTAACTAAATAATATATTTACCAATCTAAAATATTTGACTTCCTAATCAACACCAATCTAATCTTGTAACTTCCTAATTTATAATATTTTGTCCCCCCTCAATCTTGTGTATGCCATTCTTGAGAAGCCTAAATTAGAAACCAAGATCCTATTCCTTGTGAGATAAGGTGAAGCCCTAGCCATTCTCTATATAAACAACCACCACCCAAAGCCTCTCCCGCTGGCTCTAGTTCACGTTTTTCACAAGAAAAAGAAGCCAAAAATTTTGTCCACTCTCCATTCTCTCAAGTTCACACATACTACAAAGAAATAACACAAAAATCTCTTCATCTCCTTCACCTAATCACCGAAAATCATACTTCAAAACAGCAGCCATACACGCCCAAAACAGCAGCAAAAATACCCCAAAACAGCCCCTAAATCACCTAAACCAGTAACTAAAAAACTGTACTTTTAATCCTTAAAACAGTAACTAAAAAAAAAAACTGCATTTAAAGCCTTCAAAAAACACCCAAAACAGTCCATTAAAACACCAAAGCAGTGACCTGAACAGCAAGCATAAATACAGAGGAAACAGTAGCAAAGTGGAGGCCAAACAACAGCAAAACGGAGGCCAAACAGCAAGCAAAACAGCAAAACAGTGAGCCAAGATGCTAAACCAGTGAACCGGAGAAGTAGCGGTGTGATAGCCCTTCCGACGGCCGAGAAACGCGAGTTCGAAAGTCGACATAAAAGGTTATACCTGAGGGTATTTTCCACATTCATTTTCTGTTTTATTTGTATTATTTATTGAATATTGCTTGCATGATTGTTATGTTGAAATGCATGTTGTGGCCCTTGAGTAGATAAATATGCATGGATTATGAGATATTGTATGTTGTGGCTTTAGAATAAAACAAAAGATGTGTCAACTCTCGCGGTATATCGGATGGAAACCCGGACATAAATTTCATAGCCGATTCCGAATGGACGGTAGTATGATCTGTACTCGGGATACAACTCCACGTACCGCTTGAGTAAATGACACTTTCTTTTGTCTTATATTGCTTTGATTTATTTATTTTTCGTCATTTGAATTCCGCATGTTACTTGTTTATGCATGATGCGATCGAGCGCATGGGCTTAGTAAGTCGGATTAAAGGTCCCCTATTTGGAGGGGTTAAAATCCTTTACCACGATGCTTCGCCGCGCCGGTTGATGTGTGTTCGGTTGGATGTAAGATACGTTCAATCGGGCATACTAAGTTTGATATTATTGTTTTTTAATTCTTTGTATGCATGATTCAATCGAGCGCATGGGCTTAGTAAGTGCGATGAAAGGTCCCCTATTTGGAGTGGTTAAAATCCTTTACCACGATGCTTTGCCGCGCCGGTTGATGTGTGTTCGGTTGAATGCAAGATACGTTCAATCAATCGGGCATACTAAGTTTGATATTATTGTTTTTTAATTCTTTGTATGCATGATTCAGTTGAGTGCATGGGCTTAGTAAGTGCGATGAAAGGTCCCCTATTTGGAGGGGTTAAAACCCTTTACCACGATGCTTTGCCGCGCCGATTGGTGTATACTCGATTGGATGCGAGATGAGTTCAATCGGATACGTGAGGTCCCATATTGTGTATTTGTTTGTCTATGAATGTGTTGCATGCATCAGGTCTGGTTCCGTTCGAACGCATTCTCAAACGCTACGCGAACGCGCACACATTTTTTAGTGTTTCATGCATCAAGTTTGGCTCCGTTCGAACGCGTTCTCGAACGCTATACGAACGTGGACCTTCTGTTTACCGTTCGAACGCATTCTCAAACGCTACACGAACGCGCACGCATTTTTTAGTGTTTCATGCATCAGGTCTGGCTCCGTTCGAACGCGTTCTCGAATGCTATACGAACACGAACCTTCTGTTTACCGTTCGAACGCGTTCTCGAACGCTACGCGAATGCGCACCCACTGAACTGAGTCATTTTCATCAGATTTCATACATAATTATTCCTAGTAGCTATCCCTTCGTATGATGAATCTGATTGCTTCTCTGTATTACGCAAGATTGTGTAGGTATCATTCATCTGTATTCCCCACATGTATGAGTACAATGTGTTTAATGTATTACAATTCATATATCCATGTCGTGATAGCATTTGAGTATTATTTCTTGCGGTATATCGGATGGAAACCCATACATAAATTTCGTAGCCGATTCCGAATGGACGGTAGTGCGGTCTGTACTTGGGATACAATTCCACGTACCACTTGGAAAAGTGCTCACATGTGTGCTTGTGTCCATATTAGTTATCTTCTTTTGCACCACGTCATAGCATGCTCACTTTAATGCCTAATTGCATCCTTAAGTGTCTTTTTGCATTATATACTTAGTTGACTCTTTTATTTGTGCATGGACATGTAATGGCTATTTGTTTATGATATGTCTATGAAATCACATGTTCGCCATTATTTGATTTGCCTTTATCTGTGCTTGTGTGGTTAGTGTGTGCTTGTGTTTCCATGAATACAATATGCCAATGAAGTTGTATGTTCGTTGCTACTTTGATGTACTTTCAAGCATGAAATCTTAGATGAGAAATATATGCAAATTTAGGTGTAAGTTTTATTTTTGTGCATGTGAATTTAAAAGCATGATACTCTTGGAGATAAGTGTTACTTAAGCTTGATTAAATTATTACACGAATCCTTTCATTACAAGTGACATAAGTAAGGGACCATTCCGAACCCAACGGTTTGAGGTCTTCCCTTGCGAGGGGTGAGTGCGGCCTTAAATCTCATTTTCCCGGTTCACACCGGGTGGCGACTCCATTATTCTCCGGTTTAGTCCCCCGTGGCTACTCCGTACTCCCAACCGGGCCGCGAGCCCGGGACATCATGCGTCGTCCAGTTTCTGTGTCCCACAGTCTGGCGACTCCACTGGGGATAGAGAATCGGTCCTGAAATATTGTCTTTTGTAATGTTTGGATTTATGTTTTAATTGACCGTGTCTATAGTGGATGAAATGAGGGTTTAATCAAAGGCATTTTTGAGGCTAGGTAATGGTTTGGTGTCTTCCTTCATTCACTACCTTTCTAGAAGGAAAAGCTGTGAAGGTACCTATATAGCCATCTACTCGTAGCCTATTGTGATGGACTAATTTGGAGGATTCGTTGTTTATTCCTGACACCAAGCGATAAGAGCCTAAGAGGCTTGGGTATTTAAGTGAGCCTCGCTCCACCTTCCCTCTGGGGAATCTACAACGAGAAATCCATTTGACAGTCAGTCACACACCATAGCTCATTGGCACGTACCTTAGTGTATAAAAAAGAATGCGCTCACTTGGTTGCTCGAACCCTTGATTGGGGAGTCCTAGTTGTGGGCCATCCTTCGCCGATGAGAGCCTTTGTCTACACTCCTGCGAACCCACCCATAGACCGGGATTGTATAGTTAAAGTAACAATTATTTCCTTGAGTATGAGCTTGTGGCCCATCCTCATTTGGATGCAGTTGGACCATTGTCAGAAATGCAGACTTGCTACGCCATTTAAACTGGGGCGAGTTCGTACCTTATGACCATTGGACCCAAAGCTTCTGAAATATTAATGGGCCATTCTGTAGAAATTATTGTTTTGTGTTTGCATTATCTTTCTTTTATGTTTGTGTTTGGGAACATCGTCGTTTGGATCCATTTGGACCATTTGTCATGGGATATGGGCTTGTTGGGCCATTTAAACTGGGACAAGAACATATTTTATGACGATCGGGCCAAAGGCTTCTAAGTTTTGGTGGGCTACTTTGTGCTTGTGTTCGGAACATTACCATTTGGATTTAGTTGAGATCCTTGCCAAGAGATGTGAACTTGTTGGGCCATTTAAACTGGGACGAGTTCATTCCTATGACAGTTAGCCCATAAGTTTCTGAAATGATAACCGGCCGATTTGTTTGAGAATTTTAGTTGATATAGTATGTTATATATGTTACATGCATCTCATGCATCTCATGCATACATATATCATGTTAACACCCTCTATGTCTCAAAAAGACATCATAGATACCGTTTGGGTTAGAGAAGGAATAAGGCTCATTAAAAGAACAGTAACAGTCATGAGTGAATCTGGTAATGAGGTATCCCGTATGTATCAGTTAGAGAATGGTCTCGCCAAGGTCACTGAACAGTTGCAAGCTTTGACTACTGTTATGGCTGGTATAGCTGGGTCTCGTGCCGGGGTTAATTCCAGGGATGTGAGGTAAGAGGAACCTCCGAACAGATTGGGGGATGGTATCCCCACTTTTGATGATGATATGGCAGAGTATGCAGCAGGCAGAGTATCTGGGTCTCAGGTAGAGTTACAGAAACTTTGGGATCAGGTTGAGTCAGTTACCCACAAGATGAGGGGTAAGAATGAGGACTTGCTGGATTATGACACACTGACTTTCGAGGAACAGTTGCCGGCACAGTTCAAGATGCCTGATATGGCTAAGTTTAACGGGAATGGGGATCCAAGGGTGCATCTCCGGCAGTTTGTATCAGTCATGAGTTCAGTCGGCTTATCTCAGCGCCAAGTGCAGAAAATGTTTGGAATGTCGCTCGTGGGAGCTCCCGTGGTGTGGTACCACAGTTTGGAGAAAAAAGTGAAGGAAGATTGAAGGGAGTTGGCTGATGCCTTCCTGAAGCAGTATATCACTGACCTAGAGATCGATCTGTCACTCCGTAATCTAGAGAATGTTAAGCAGAAATCGGAGGAGAGTTTTAAGGAGTATGTGGACCGGTGGATGGGTCATTTGTTGAAGATGCAGACTAAGCCTTCGGAGAAGGATCAGATTAAGATGATTATCAAGGGCACCAAGCCCTCCATTTACAGCAAGTTGAGGAGGATGACCTCCATGATTGCAGACTTTCGGCAGTTGAGGGAAACTGTCATGGATATTGAGGAAGAAGAGGCCGAGAATAGAAAATTCTATGGTCTGAACATGAGGCCCATTGGGGGAACATCGGGAACAAGCCCGTTTCCTGCTGAGATTGCCGCTATCCGGAACCGAGATTTTCCAACTTGGGAAGACCCCTGTCAAAGGTGCTAGAGAAACTGAAGAGGCAAGGGCTCTTAAAACCCTTGGAAGCCAAACCATTACCCATCCCCTACCATCACATTATAACCTAAGCCTTTACTGTCACTTTCACCAACAAAAGGGCCATGACACTGACAATTGCGCCCGACTCCGCCATGAAATCCAAGACCTGATAGACTCCAAGAAAATACCTGACCCAGAAACAAAACAGCCTGACACACACAGAAAACTCTTACCCATTACCGTGCCGTACCACCACCAGCCTATATGATCAATTCTAGCCTCCCAGAAGACCTTGTCCTAAAATCCTTTCACCCTCAAGCCTTTTGCCTGGGAATCTGGGATAGTACTAGTGAAGATGAGACTGAGCAGGGGAAAAACTTTTGGCTTGATTTCTCTAGCAGTGACGAGGAAGAAGTAAGGGGAATGACACGCAGTGGTCGTTTTTACAATGATATGGCAGATAAGGGTAAAGAAGTTTTGACAGATGGTAGAGAAGTGGTCTAGACTGCAGAAAATACTGAGGGGGATTTAGTGCTGAGGCAATTGAGGAAGACTAGAGCACAAATGAGTATCTGGGAACTGTTATGTGCCTCTCGGGAGCATAGGCAAGCCATGGTTGAGGCTTTGAGCAAGATTGTGGTACCGAGAACGCCAACCCCGCAATGTTTGTTGGGTCGGTTCAGAAGGAAGCTTTGCATATATCGTTTTCTGAGGATGAACTCCCAGCAGAGGGGAGGAATCATAACATGCCTCTATTTATCAGGGCCGAGGTGAGGGGCAAGAGAACTTCATGTGTAATGGTGGATGACGGTTCGTCCATCAATGTGTGCCCGCTGAAAATTCTGGCAAGATTAGGTATGAAAGCAACAGACTTGGACCCCTACAGTATGACTATTAAAGCTTATGATGACAGTAAAAGGGAATTTGAGGGTACCTTTATGGCTATGGTCAAGGTATGACCGATTGAAGATGAGGTTGAGTTCACAGTACTGGACATCCCGGCTACTTTCGCCTTATTGTTGGGAAGGCCTTGGTTTCACAAACTTGGGGGCGTGCCTTCCACTTTACATCAGATGATCAAGTTCCCGTATGAGGGAGAAGTTCTTAATATCCGAGCTGAGTTAGATAATGCCGTGGCTGCCTTGGAGATACAACCTTTCACGAGGTTTCAGGTGTCAGCTACTTTTGAAGAATGGGTGGATCCTAGGGTGGCTAGGATCATGAAAAAAATGAAGTTTGAACCGGGTGAAGGTTCAAGATTGCCAGATTTCAGAGGACAGACTACTCGGAAAGGTTTGGGGTACAAATCTGATGAAGAAAAGCCAAAAGTCAAGAAAAAGGGCCTGAAACTGATGGAATGTTTTGTGAAAGCTTCGGGATATCAAGGGGAGCCTGAACCTGTGGAAGTTAATGGAATTGTGGTACCTGGGTTTGAGATCTTCCAGGATATGTTGGGTAAGAAGCTGATAGTTGAAGAAATTATGAAGAAAGAAGAAGAGAATTGGGAGGAGGAACTAATGAAGTTGGAGAGCCTGACTCTGGGAGAGGATGAAAAGTCTGAGGAAGACCTGATTGCAGAGGAAGAAGTGTCTATAGATAATGAAGACATCTACCTTCCTGATTTGTTTGAATGTACTTCCGCATAATCCAATAATAAAGACATTTATTTTGCTTACTTGCCTGAGTCATTTCCATTTACTCTTCACGAATCAAGCATATTTGATATCAGTTCGGCCAGAACTACTGCATTTAACTTGGGTACACTTGAGAACCCCAAAGAAATTCTGATTGCAAGTGAAGTTACCTTTGAAGAGAGGGAGAAACTAGAAGAAGTGTTGGTCAGATATGCCAAAGTCCGACGGATGAGACCAGAATGGGCTGAGAAAGTCAGAGAGGAAGTTAAGAAACAGATAGATGTGGGGTTCCTAGAAGTAGTAAAGTATCCTGAGTGGTTGGCTAATATAATACCGGTGCCAAAGAAAGATGGGAAGGTCAGAATGTGTGTAGACTACAGAGATCTCAACAAGGCTTGTCCAAAAGATGACTTTCCTCTGCCACATATAGATGTTCTGGTTGATAGTGCGGCTTTATCTGCTATGTATTCATTTGCAGATGGATTTTCAGGTTACAATCAGGTTCTCATGGCTGAGGAAGACAAACATAAGACCGCATTTGTTACTGACTGGGGTACTTATTGTTACAAGGTTATGCCATTTGGGCTTAAGAATACGAGGGCCACTTACCAGCGGATGGCCACTACATTATTCCACGACTTGATGCACAAAAAGATTGAAGTGTATGTGGATGACATGATGATGAAATCAGATACAAGAGTTGGGCATATTGAAGCACTGGAAAGGTTCCTTCAGAGAGTTGACAGATACAACCTGCGGCTTAATCCTAAGAAATGTGTGTTTGGGGTGACATCAGGGAAATTTCTTGGTCATACAGTGGGAATGGGCGGAATAGAGGTAGACTCCGAGAAGATCACGACAATCACATAAATGCCTGCACCGAAGACAGAAAAAGAAGTCAGAGCATTCTTGGGAAAGATTCAGTACATCAGTCGGGTCATTGCCAAGTTGACATCAGTATGTGAGCCTATCTTCAAACTGTTGAGAAAAGATCAGCCAGTGAGATGGAATGAACAGTGTCAGACAGCCTTCGACAAGATCAGAGAGTACTTGGTAAAGCCTCCTGTATTGAAACCTGCGAGACCGGGCAGACCTTTGATATTGTATTTGGCTATAGAATCAGAAGCACTGGGGGCAATGATGGTACAGGAAGATGAGACAGGGATAGAACATGCAGTTTACTATCTGAGTAAGAAGATGCTCCCGTATGAGGCTAGGTATCAAGAAGTAGAGAAGATATGTCTTGCCGTGGTATGGGCTTCCAGAAAATTGCGGCATTATTTCCAGTCATACAAGATCCAGATAGTGGCCAAGGAAAATCCTCTGAAATATCTTCATTCGGTGCCTTCACTAGTGGGAAAATTGGGCAGATGGTTGGTATTGCTGACAAAGTTTGACATTGAGTATCTCACCTCCAAAGTGATCAAGGGGCGAGCAGTAGCAGAGTTTCTGGCAATGCAACCTATTGAGGGGGATCAGTACAAGTTTGAATTTCCAATGAAGAGATCCAAGCAATAACAGTTCAGAGATGGAAGATGTATTTTGACGGAGCAGTGAATTACAAGGGAGCCAAAATTGGGATCGTGATAGTGACCCCCGAGGGAGAGATTTTACCTTTGGCCAAGAGGTTGACATTCAGAGTGACTAATAACATGGCCGAGTATGAAGCATGTGTTTTCGGTTTGACATCATTGATAGCCTTGAAGGCCGAAAGTGTGGAAGTCTACGTAGATTCTATGTTGGTGGTCCAACAGATGCGAGGAGAATGGGAATTGAAAGAAGAACGGTTGAAACCTTACCTTTTTCACCTCAGAAAGTTGGCGCGGGTTATCCCCGAGTGTAAGTTTCAGCACTTACCGAGAGAAGAGAATCAGATGGCAGATGCATTGGCTACACTTGCAGCAACTTGGGAAAATCCAGAAAAGTTAGTGATGAGACCGTTGATACTGACAACAGCGAGCAGACCTGTTTATGAAATAGAAAGAATTCTGGAAGTTGAGGTCGACGATGGTAAACCTTGGTATTATGACATTCAGAGGTATCTGGAACATGGTGAACTCCCGGAAGGGGCATGCAGAAAAGACAGAATAGTCATTCAGAAGTTAGCTTCCCAGTATGTGATTTTGAAAAGGGAACTGTACAAGAGGAAAGCAAACGGTATTCAGTTGAAGTGTTTGAGAAAGGAAGAAGCTCGGCATGTAATAGAAGAAATACACGCCGGGGTATGTGGTCCGCACATGAACGGGTTGAATCTGTCCCGAAAGATAGTGAGACAAGATTTTTATTGGTCAACCATGGAAACAGACTGCGCGAAGATGGTAAAGCACTGTCATGACTGTCAAGCACACGGTAATTTGAATCACTTACCACACACAGAATTGCACGGGTTGTCAGAGCCGTGGCCTTTCTCAGCATGGGGAATTGATATGATTGGAGAAATTCGACCAAATGCATCGAATGGGCATCGCTTCATAGTAGTGGTCGTAGATTACTTCTCGAAGTGGGTGGAAGCCGAATCATCCGCAATGTTACAGCAAAACAGATGGCAAAGTTTATAGCTCAGAACCTCATTTTTCGGTATGGTATGCCGCATCATGTAGTGACAGACAACAGAGTTCAATTTCAAAGAGAGACGAAGGCAATGTTACAGAGGTATGGGATAAGCCACCACAAGTCATCACCGTACAGGCCACAGGAAAATGGGGCAGTTGAGGCAGCCAACAAGACTATAAAGACAATTTTAGCCAAGATGATAGAGAACTGCAGAGATTGGGCCGAGAAACTACCATATGCTTTGTGGGGGTACAGAACATCAGTAAGAACGGCAACAGGGGCCACGCTTTACTCTTTGGTCTATGGAATGGAAGCAGTGTTACCAGTGGAAGTGGAAATACAGTCTATGAGGGTCTTAGTAAAAGCAGAATTACCGGAACGAGAATGGGCCGCACAGAGGTTTTATCAGTTAGCACTGTTGGATGAGAGGAGGACGAAGTCTTTGTATCACATGCAGTTGTATCAGAAGAGACTAGCCCAGGCATTCAACAAGAAAGTACGTCCCACCAAGATCAGAAAGGGTGATTTGGTACTTAAGCAGTCGAGGCCGTCGACGACAGATCCGAGAAGAAAATTCAGACCTAAGTGGGAAGGACCTTACATAGTGCAGAAGGTAATGGGAAATAGGGCAGTGAGGTTATCAGACTTGGAAGGAAATGAGTTCACCGAGCCGATCAACGTGGACAGATTGAAGTAGTACTTTGCCTGAGGGGGAAAGGACCGAGCAGTCACTAAGGGAATTGGCAGAAGACCTAACCCAACGGAGTAGGAAAATCATTCATGCATACACGTAACATTGCATTCTTTCCGTGTTTGTTTTTTTTTGTGTTCGCAGGTTCGAAGAAAAGAGAAAGCGGCAGAAATGAGCCAAATGACGTCAACGCAGTTTCAGTTTTGGGAATAAGTCCCAAGAGGGGAGACCTATATCAGTATCAGTCTGGGGGCGAGGCCCACTACATCATCATATTCAGGGCGAGGCCCTATTGTCAGCGGTATTGGGTCGAGATGTGTGCCCAGGGTCGAGGTGTTGGGGTTGATGCTCCGAGTGCCAATCCGGATCGTATTTATGTCCGATTCATAAATACAGACAGTTCAATTTTCCATAATATTACCAATTTTACTGGTAGCACCCTTGTCTTTTATACACTTATTCGATCTAATCTCGATTAGATTGAAACTGAATCTGATTTAGTGATACGTGTATATTAGACAAAGACCCTAGGATTTACAATATAGTGCGCAGTTACAACGTAGTTTGTAATTGACATTGGGAAGCGCACTATTAGTTGTATATCCTTAAATAAAGTTCCTGGTCAAGATTTACTAACACGGGTCGGTTAGTAAAATCCGCTGAGACCAGTACATGTCGTATATCGTGACTTGGTCCGATGGTTTATCCCAGTGAACCATGAGTCTCAGGAGACTCGTATAGACATGTAGGTGTTTATTTGATAAGACACTGAACGACTCATTGAAGGTTTCCTAATAGATGGTACACCAACGTCAATAGGAACCTTCTCGAGTTGAGCGAGCATAGTGGTCATTCGACTTGAGATACCACAGTGGGATATATGAGTTATCCTCCACACTTTGATGACAGTCACGTCAACGATCTATTCATGATCAGACCTCCGCCTGTTCGTTGGGTGTGGACTGATGCTCATGATATCCAGTGCGTATCAAGATATGATCCGTCAGTCCTGTGTACAGGGTATAGGCATCCTCACGTATTTACGATCTAGTAAATCCATGGCCGTGGTATAACATCGAAAACCAGTTCCGAGTGTTATTTCGTGATCGTAAATTAAAAGTCTACTGTATTATACCGAACGGATTTGACGTTCTCATCTATATCCCAGATATAATACGGATAGCCTGTGACGGAGGGATTATACGTATGCAGTGACCTCGACTTGTATAGTTTAGCGAGATTATCCGTGGTCGTCAGAATCCATGAGTGGGTGGATTATGGACACGAAATTGGATTTCGTGACGGATAGACCTAAACTTAGAGAGTCCCACAATATGAAGTGTACTCGTTGAGCACTTGGGCAGCGTGATATGAATAATATGGATTATTCATTATACTTCACCGGATTAAATGAGTTAATTCGGATCGTTTAATTGGTTAAACGATAACACATGAAATTAGGGAATTTTGTCCTCTAATAATTATTGTGTATTTGTATTTGATACATAATACGATTAGATACACATTAATTATTTGTCAAATGAGATTTTGACACATGCCATAAATTTATGTATTTATGTATTTAATGTAAATAAAAATACATATATATTTATTATTTAATTATCTAGTTATTTAAATGTTAAATAATTAAATAATTAAATTTTCAAACCTTATCCATTTTTTCATTATGCATATGATACATGGTGATTTATGATTGGTAACATATGGCATGAAATTAAACAAAACTTTATTTGTGTCCAATTTTGATTGGATGTTGTAAAGTAAATTGAATTTTATTTGATAAATTTCAAAAAAGGTAAAATTGCCCAATTTTCTTTATATGTTTCGGTCAACACAACATAAAAAGTGGAGATGATTTGATTTTCTCTCTGTTGTTGCTCTCTAATGGCCGAAACCCATAAAGCAAAAACCCAAATTTTTGGTTTGAAGAAACAAGAAGAAATGGATAAAAATCAAGAAAAAAAGCTTTGAGGAAATATGGAATTAAGGTAATTCTACACCTATCTAAGCTTGAGAACTTGTCTCTTGTTTTTCTTGATGACTTAGTATGATTCTAGGGTTTTCTTTTCTTTATGAAATTTGGGGTTTTTGTTGTGGTTGTTGGAGAAGGAAGTTGATGCATGTGTGAAGTTGAAATTGGATGAAATTAGTGTAATCTTTATCCAATTTAATCAATTGTTGTTTGAAAAATTTGTTGCCATTCTAGAGTTATTGATCCACTCTTAGATAGCCTAGAATTGTTCTAGAGTTGTTCATGTGTGGTGGGACTCAATTGGTGTATGATTAATTTGATTAATATTGTGTTAAAATTGGCTTTAAGCATGAAAAAAGTGGACTGTTTTGCATCCAGATCAGACCTGGAAAAGTTTCTGTTTTTGGGATGAAAATGTTGTCTTTTGAATGTAATGGATGTGTTTTGGGAGTTGGCACAATTTCCGGAAAGTGTTTCCGACTTGAAATAAGCGAAAACGGCCAAAAACGGCGTTACCGGGTGGATTTTGAACCAACCGGGTGACGGCTGTGAAAATAGTGATTGCGTCACTGTTTGGGCAGCCCATGAACTGCCCTGACACTATTGGATCTGACCTGGGCAGTTTCCATAAGTGTCGGGTAGTCGGTTCGGTCAAAAACGCGTTTTAGGCAATTTTGCGGAAAAACAGTTTTCGTAAAAGTTTTGCGAGTTTTCAACTTGTTTATGTTAATATTTGATATTAAATAAATAGGTTTAGGTGAAATATGAATAAATTATTCATATTAGATATTGATTAATTTATTCGGTATTTTGAAAAAGTTATAAAATACGATATCGCCCGAACCCGCACTTCCGCCGCGCCCCGACCCTAAAACCCCAACAAAAATGGTATCAGAGCAGGTCTGATGCTTCATCCATTACATTATTCATGCTTGATATTAGATATATGATCCAATTTAATATTCACACATGCTTAGAATCTAGATACGTTTCTTAAATGTTCGGTTCTACGCTAACGAATATGTAACGCAAATTTAATTGTTAAATTGAGTTATATGTTATAAGATAGAATTGAATTATTTAGAAAATGATTTAGATTAAATTCTGCATTGGATGTAGAGTTTGGCTTCCGTAGTAAAATCCCTGCTTCAAATATGGCTGTAAAGTAACGTGTATTGGATACATGTTTCTTGGTCCGCCTTGTCAGTACGGATGCAAATGATTTCCTGATGCTATAGCTGTATCGTGCCAAAGCTGTGCAGTTATGGTTTATGGTAGTTCATTTGCGCCGGTAGAACTTATATGATAAGAGACAAATTCAAGTGAAAGTGGAAATCCTGAACGTGCCAAAGCTGTCAGGACTACATCGGTAGCTTGAGTTTGTCATTGGCAAGTGTAGCCTTGATACGCCTCCCTGTGAACGTGCCAAAGCTGTCACAGCGAGAAACGGACAGGACCAAAATCAGGAGTCACTGGTGAGTGATTGACAATGAGTTGTCTACCTAATGACTATATGTAGGCGAGAACGTGCCAAAGCTGTGAGTCGAAATATATTCATGGGATCCTACTCTCACTATGGAATTCGATTTAATTATTGAATTCCCGTTGTCCGTTGGGGATTACGGTGTTACGTAAAGTAGTGGGAGACACTGCTGGGTTAAAAATCCATAACTCAAGCGGTGCGTAATTTTATGGAATTTACTACTTTCGTTTTCCTTTTATCTATATAGTTTATATATTTATGCTTCTTATCCACTGCATAGTATATTACCTGAATATATAGGTTTTCTGACTTTACTTATGGTTGCGTAGTTCTAGAATAAGTTCTAGAAAGACAATAGACTTAGATACTGTTAGATTAGTTGAAACCATCGGGAACTGTTGTTTCGATTTTCTTGAAAATCAAGATGGTTTGTGACTTAGTTTCTAAGTCGCGATTAGGTAATCTAAATAGATATTTGCTTTAGGATATTTTTCTAATTAGAATTGTTTCTTATGCATAAAAGAATTGACTTGAATAGTTCATGTCTTGAGATTCTTGACTGGCATAAGAAAATCCCTTTAGTATTTGTTTATCTTTTAATGACGTTTCTTGGATTTTAGTGACTTTTAGAAGTCATGTGTCTGACACAATTTGCAAATCAATCATTTACAATCGTTGTGAATAATTGAACGCAAATTATAAAGCTTAAGAAATGAGATACGTACAGTTGTGTGTAGAGAATATCGATTCTCGAAATACGACAAATGTAGGTATTGGATACCGGATCTCCCGTCTAGTTAACTAAAATAATGTTTAATAATTGTTTTGATATTTGATATCAGACTTGTGACTATTGGATAGTTACTTGTTCTATATAAATAGTTGTTACATATTTTAATACGACTAGTAGTGTCATTAATGAAAAGATAAACATTTAGAAAAATATTCGGTAAAATAAATAACTTAGAACTTTGCTTTATGAGATTTTATCATAAAAGCATCAGATGCTTATTCTGTATGGTAAAGGATGGTCTGATATGAGATCACACCACATATCCTTATCCGTTTAATGAATATTGTATTCAGAAAGTGATTAAATCTCATTTAACTGATGATTGTCATTGGACCACAGATTTATTAAACTAATACATTGGATGTATGTGGTTTAATGAATTAGAAATTTCCGCAGATAGTTTTCTTTACTCCGTAACTTAGTTAATGAATTGTCATTACTTAGTTACATGTTTCTAATAGAGAACATGTTGAACGTCTTGAATTGTTCAAGAACTGTGAATATGTTTCTAATGAAACTCAGATAGAGTATTTTGAATAGTTCAAAGATATTTTATCTGTAGTGTTGAAAACTTTGTCTTTTAAAATTCATTGCGCGTCTTTGAATTGTTCAAAGATGTTTGATCTGATCAAACGCATGAATTTAAGGCAATTAGTTCTAAGGTTATTTAATGAATTTGATTCTTACTCAATATTAAACTTCCACGATTCCATTGTGATGGAATTGGTCAGTGGGAGTTATCGAATCTTATATGATTTGATTCGTTGATATTGAGAGTTACCGAATTAATTTTCAATACTCTTGGGGTTATGCTCCAGTAACACCAATTCGTCTCTTTAATTTTGGTTCCATTGGCTTCTACAGTTACGTATACGATATGTAATAGTAGAAAATTCGAATCTTGAATAGTTTGAGATTTGAATCTTTCTTTTATATAATGATTATATAATTGAAAGTACTTGCGCCTCGGAGGTACAAATAAAGTTTGTCATTTATTCTATTTAATGGAATATTATATTCTATTTGATAGAATATCCTTTCTACGATCCCGAGTAATAAAATTGTTTTATTACTTGGTGGTCGACATTGGATGTTGACGATTGTAGAAATGACTTGACTTAGTGAAGTCAAATGAGAGAGTGATAAACTGTAATGGAACTACATAATTAATAAGATGAAAATACCCTTAGACATCTTCCGTACAAGTCCAATAGGATGTCAGAATCATTTACGAAGTATTTGATACTTAATGATTCTGATGTTTTCTTATTGAAGAAAATTATCCTATAACTTATAGTGGGAGCGATATTTGATATCGATTTCGGAAATTACCATTGAACCATAGATCTAAGATTGTTCATGGCTTACGACGATCAAGTTTTGAACTTGATTAGGCTTTCGTTATGAATAGTTCATATAATGTGCAAATTGTTTGCGCAGCAAAAGCACAGTGAGCTCGATAAAAGTTTGACATTTATAGTATGACAGTGAGAAAGGTTATGCTCAGTAGTCTATTGTAGATTCTGAGAAAACTTGTCTCTTGTCGCACTGTTTGGACAATTAAGGATCTGTTGGTTAATGTCGATATTATACTGTATTTTGGCTAAAGAATGCAAAGTGGCGTTCTTGAGAGATTTCTTCGAATAAGAGATCCGTCGTGATTTCTTTATTTGAAGAATTCATTCTAGAATGGCCATAGAGTTTGCATTCTGCTAAGAGCACAGTTTGATATATTAGCTTATGCAGCCTATTGTAGACTCAGATAAGCTTTCCGAAAATTCGTGCGCTCTGTTTTTGATATTAGTCAGATTGTCTGGTTTTATCGAAGTATAGAGAATACGTATTTTTCAGTAGGGTCAGTGGGAGCGTACAAATTTCTTTCTAGTATTATATATCCTTAAGTCTTATTTTCTCTGTGGAAGCAGTGAGAGTAGTCTCTATTATATTAAATATAAAGTTTTATATTAGATATAAAATTGAGAGACTTGTGAGATACTCTCATTAGTCGCATATTAGATAGAATCTAATAAAGGACACATCAAGACTATCTGTATGACAATTAGTATAACTGTTTGACAGTTAACATGTCTTTTATGTATATAGTATTCATCTTTCGTAAAGGATGATTCCTTTGTCGAAAGAGAGATTGATTAGAATATTTAGTCAATCCTATGCATCATTGAATGATAGCGTAATGAATGCTATATTATGTGTGATTAAAGATATCAATTTAATCGTAATTTTTACAAGTTATTTTGATATGTTATAGACCATATGATGAGTCTTGGAACAAGTTCTTTGTTATCTATGAGATACTAAGAACGAGTTTCTTGTTCATGGAGAATTTAGTCAGTAATCATAAGGTCAGATTAGTTTTGATTCTAATTATGACATTAGATGGTCTATGTCATGTAAAGTCAGAAAAGATGCAGTGGGAGTGTCACCGTTGGTTCTACTGAATTAGTGGAATCAGTTGCAACTTAAGAAGTATTGACTTATGAAGTTGCAAAGTGACCTCAATGATTAGAAGTGTTGATATTAGTTTTGTGCTTGCGGTTGTCTGCAAAGTATTTGGATTTGATCTCTAAATACATAGACAACTCAGTAGCTATAGCACAATACTGATATAGCATCTGAGTCATATTGATGTGGAATTTGGATTCTACAAAATATGAATGATGCTGGCTTAGGAAAACGGTTGGGTTTGTTTGACAGACTCGAATTGTTAAAGCAGGCTTACTTGTTATTGCCTACCTCTTGAGTGCTGGTGAGCTCTTGAGGACCATGAGTATACGATACACATTTAGATGAGTATAGGATACCATGGATTGGCAGTAGAGCAAGTGGGAGAAATTGTTGGGGTTGATGCTCCGAGTGCCAATCCGGATCGTATTTATGTTCGATTCATAAATACAGACAGTTCAATTTTCCATAATATTACCAATTTTACTGGTAGCACCCTTGTCTTTTATACACTTATTCGATCTAATCTCGATTAGATTGAAACTGAATCTGATTTAGTGATACGTGTATATTAGACAAAGACCCTAGGATTTACAATATAGTGCGCAGTTACAACGTAGTTTGTAATTGACATTGGGAAGCGCACTATTAGTTGTATATCCTTAAATAAAGTTCCTGGTCAAGATTTACTAACACGGGTCGGTTAGTAAAATCCGCTGAGACCAGTACATGTCGTATATCGTGACTTGGTCCGATGGTTTATCCCAGTGAACCATGAGTCTCGGGAGACTCGTATAGACATGTAGGTGTTTATTTGATAAGACACTGAACGACTCATTGAAGGTTTCCTAATAGATGGTACACCAACGTCAATAGGAACCTTCTCGAGTTGAGCGAGCATAGTGGTCATTCGACTTGAGATACCACAGTGGGATATATGAGTTATCCTCCACACTTTGATGACAGTCACGTCAATGATCTATTCATGATCAGACCTCCGCCTGTTCGTTGGGTGTGGACTGATGCTCATGATATCCAGTGCGTATCAAGATAGGATCCGTCAGTCCTGTGTACAGGGTATAGGCATCCTCACGTATTTACGATCTAGTAAATCCATGGCCGTGGTATAACATCGAAAACCAGTTCCGAGTGTTATTTCGTGATCGTAAATTAAAAGTCGACTGTATTATACCGAACGGATTTGACGTTCTCATCTATATCCCAGATATAATACGGATAGCCTGTGACGGAGGGATTATACGTATGCAGTGACCTCGACTTGTATAGTTTAGCGAGATTATCCGTGGTCGTCAGAATCCATGAGTGGGTGGATTATGGACACGAAATTGGATTTCGTGACGGATAGACCTAAACTTAGAGAGTCCCACAATATGAAGTGTACTCGTTGAGCACTTGGGCAGCGTGATATGAATAATATGGATTATTCATTATACTTCACCGGATTAAATGAGTTAATTCGGATCGTTTAATTGGTTAAACGATAACACATGAAATTAGGGAATTTTGTCCTCTAATAATTATTGTGTATTTGTATTTGATACATAATACGATTAGATACACATTAATTATTTGTCAAATGAGATTTTGACACATGCCATAAATTTATGTATTTATGTATTTAATGTAAATAAAAATACATATATATTTATTATTTAATTATCTAGTTATTAAATGTTAAATAATTAAATAATTAAATTTCAAACCTTATCCATTTTTTCATTATGCATATGATACATGGTGATTTATGATTGGTAACATATGGCATGAAATTAAACAAAACTTTATTGTGTCCAATTTTGATTGGATGTTGTAAAGTAAATTGAATTTTATTTGATAAATTTCAAAAAAGGTAAAATTGCCCAATTTTCTTTATATGTTTCGGTCAACACAACATAAAAAGTGGAGATGATTTGATTTTCTCTCTGTTGTTGCTCTCTAATGGCCGAAACCCATAAAGCAAAAACCCAAATTTTTGGTTTGAAGAAACAAGAAGAAAATGGATAAAAAATCAAGAAAAAAAGCTTTGAGGAAATATGGAATTAAGGTAATTCTACACCTATCTAAGCTTGAGAACTTGTCTCTTGTTTTTCTTGATGACTTAGTATGATTCTAGGGTTTTCTTTTCTTTATGAAATTTGGGGTTTTTGTTTGTGGTTGTTGGAGAAGGAAGTTGATGCATGTGTGAAGTTGAAATTGGATGAAATTAGTGTAATCTTTATCCAATTTAATCAATTGTTGTTTGAAAAATTTGTTGCCATTCTAGAGTTATTGATCCACTCTTAGATAGCCTAGAATTGTTCTAGAGTTGTTCATGTGTGGTGGGACTCAATTGGTGTATGATTAATTTGATTAATATTGTGTTAAAATTGGCTTTAAGCATGAAAAAGTGGACTGTTTTGCATCCAGATCAGACCTGGAAAAGTTTCTGTTTTGGGGATGAAAATGTTGTCTTTTGAATGTAATGGATGTGTTTTGGGAGTTGGCACAATTTCCGGAAAGTGTTTCCGACTTGAAATAAGCGAAAACGGCCAAAAACGGCGTTACCGGGTGGATTTTGAACCAACCGGGTGACGGCTGTGAAAATAGTGATTGCGTCACTGTTTGGGCAGCCCATGAACTGCCCTGACACTATTGGATCTGACCTGGGCAGTTTCCATAAGTGTCGGGTAGTCGGTTCGGTCAAAAACGCGTTTTAGGCAATTTTGCGGAAAAACAGTTTTTGTAAAAGTTTTGCGAGTTTTCAACTTGTTTATGTTAATATTTGATATTAAATAAATAGGTTTAGGTGAAATATGAATAAATTATTCATATTAGATATTGATTAATTTATTCGGTATTTTGAAAAAGTTTTAAAATACGATATCGCCCGAACCCGCACTTCCGCCGCGCCCCGACCCTAAAACCCCAACACGAGGTGCCCCCGTTGTCGGTTGTAGTTCCGGGTCGAGATGCGTACCCAGGGTCGAGGTGCCCACTACATCATCATATTTAGGGCGAGGTCCCTATTGTCAGCGGTGTTGGGTCGAGGTGCCCAGGGTCGAGGCGCCCCCGTTGTCGGTTGTAGTTCCGGGATGCGTCCCAGGGTCGAGGTGCCCACTACATCATCAGTTTGAGGGCGAGGTCCCTATTGTCAGCGGTGTTGGGTCGAGGTGCCCCCGTTGTCGGTTGTAGTTCTGGGATGCGTCCCAGGGTCGAGGTGCCCACTACATCATCAGTTTGAGGGCGAGGCCCATATTGTCAATGGTATTGGGTAGAGGCGCCCAGGGTCGAGGTACCCCCGTTGTCAGTTGCAGTTAGTGGGATGCGTCACAGGATCGAGTTCCACTGTAGCACCAGCTCAGCTCGAGGCAGCAGACGAACAAGGTAAGTGAAAATGCATTGCATAACTTTGATAGGATTGTTCAAAGTCACACACTACAAAAGTCCCATCAAAGTGGGGGCGACTGTAGACATTGCATTTTTGCATGTGAAACCCGATGATAAGTCTCAGTTGGAGGCACTACCTTTTAAGTCGCGGAAGCCGCGGGAAACGGACGTCGGAAGGGAGGAGTCAAGAATTGACTCATATTCGGATTAAGTTCGCTGGTTTAGCTTCAGGTTACTTGTTGGTTTTCCGTTTTAAAAAATTATGCTCGGCCCACACCCATCTAACCCACACAAGTTTAGCCCAAACACCTAACCAAGCCGCACACACATCAAAACACCTAGCCAAGCCCACCCCCTAATCAAGGCCCACACGCCCAAAGCCTTTAATACACACCCCAAATTAAATAGTTATTAATTAAATTAAAACATTAACTAAATAAATATTAATTAAATAAAATAAATAAATAAAATATTTACCAAACACAAAATAAGTATATGCCTAATATAAACTAATCAAATATAATCATTCCTAACTAAATAATATATTTACCAATCTAAAATATTTGACTTCCTAATCAACACCAATCTAATCTTGTAACTTCCTAATTTATAATATTTTGTCCCCCCTCAATCTTGTGTATGCCATTCTTGAGAAGCCTAAATTAGAAACCAAGATCCTATTCCTTGTGAGATAATGTGAAGCCCTAGCCATTCTCTATATAAATAACCACCACCCAAAGCCTCTCCCGCTGGCTCTAGTTCACGATTTTCACAAGCAAAATAAGCCAAAAATTATGTCCACTCTCCATTCTCTCAAGTTCACAGATACTACAAAGAAATAACACAAAAATTCTCTTCATCTCCTGCCCCTAATCCCCGAAAATCATACTTCAAAACAGCAGCCATACACGCCCAATACAGAAGCAAAAATACCCCAAAACAGCCCTTAAATCACCTAAACCAGTAACTAAAAAACTGTACTTTTAATCCTTAAAACAGTAACTAAAAAAAAAACTGCACTTAAAGCCTTAAAAAAACACCCAAAACAGTCCATTAAAACACCAAAGCAGTGACCTGAACAGCAAGCAGAAATACAAAGGAAACAGTAGCAAAGTGGAGGCCAAACAACAGCAAAACGAAGGCCAAACAACAAGCAAAACAGCAAAATAGTGAGCCAAGATGCTAAACCAGTGAACCGGAGAAGTAGCGGTGTGATAGCCCTTCCGACGGCCGAGAAACGCGAGTTCGAAAGTCGACATAAAAGGTTAGACCTTAGGGTATTTTCCACATTCATTTTCTGTTTTATTTGTATTATTTATTGAATATTGCTTGCATGATTGTTATGTTGAAATGCATGTTGTGGCCCTTGAGTAGATAAATATGCATGGATTATGAGATATTTTATGTTGTGGCTTTGGAATAAAACGAAAGATGTGTCAACTCTCGTGGTATATCGGATGGAAACCCGAACATAAATTTCATAGCCGATTCTGAATGGATGGTAGTATGATCTGTACTCGGGATACAACTCCACGTACCGCTTGAGTAAATGACACTTTCTTTTGTCTTATATTGCTTTGATTTATTTATTTTTCGTCATTTGAATTCCGTATGTTACTTGTTTATGCATGATGCGATCGAGCGCATGGGCTTAGTAAGTCGGATTAAAGGTCCCCTATTGGAGGGGTTAAAATCCTTTACCATGATGCTTCGCCGCGCCGATTGATGTGTGTTTGGTTGGATGTAAGATACGTTCAATCGAGCATACTAAGTTTGATATTATTGTTTTTAATTCTTTGTATGCATGATTCAATCACCGATTGATGTGTGTTTGTATCGACAAATGCTTCATTTCTATAGGAGGACTATATGAGGGAGTTCAAGCCTCGAAGTAAGGTGTTACTCGAGGAGTTACTTGCTGGTTCGACCAGCACGCCATCGTCAACGAAAGTTAACAAATACATAGCACCTTCGTCATCTGAGAGTCAGATGCAAGCTCATCAGAATGATCTACCGCCTAGACGCAGTGGGAGGGTTGTACGACAACCTGATCGCTACCTTGGGGTTGGAGAGGCACAAGTTGTCGCATCCAGCGATGGCGTAAATGATCCATTGACCTATCGTAGTGCAATGGATGATTCTGACAAAGAGGAATGGCTCAAAGCCATGAACCTAGAGATAGAGTCCATGTACTCCAACTCAGTCTGGGAACTTGTAGACCAACCTGATGAGGTGAAACTCATAGGTTGCAAGTGAATCTACAAGAGGAAGAAGGGATCAGATGGGAAGGTACAGACCTTCAAGGCTAGACTAGTGGCCAATGGTTATACCCAGAAAGAGGGAGATGACTATGAGGAAACTTTCTCGCCAGTAGCCATGCTTAAATCTATCCGCATTCTTCTATCCATTGCCGCATATTATGACTATGAAATTTGGCAAATGGACGTCAAGACTGCATTCTTGAATGTCAATCTTGATGAGAGTATCCATGTGATACAACCAGAATGGTTCATATCCCAAGGTAAAGAGCAAAAGGTTTGCAAGCTGCAAAGGTCCATTTATGGACTTAAGCAGGCATCTCGATATTGGAATATAAGATTTGATACTACGATCAAGTCTTATGATTTTGAGCAGAATGTTGATGAGCATTGTGTATACAAGCGCGTCATTAACGGGAAGATGGTTTTTCTTGTTTTATACGTCGATGATATTTTACTCATTGAGAATGATGTAAAGATATTATCGGACGTGAAAACCTGGCTAGCTAACTAATTCCAAATGAAAGATTTTGGAGAGGCCAGTTCTGTTCTTGGGATTCGATACTTCGGGATCGCAAGAAATGACTGTTAGCTATGTCTCAGGCATCCTATATCGACAAGATCCTTGTGCGATTTGGGATACAGAATTCCAAGAAAGGCAATTTGCCTTATCGGTATGGAATTCATTTGTCAAAGGAACAGTCTCCTAAGACACCTCAAGATGTTGAGGAAATGAGACATATCCCATACGCCTCAGCAGTTGGTAGTCTCATATATGCTATGTTATGTACGAGACCGGACATCTGTTTTGTAGTGGGAGTAGTCAGTAGGTTTCAGTCAAACCCATGATTGGATCACTGGGTGGCTGTGAAACACATTCTCAAGTATCTTAAGAGAACGAGAGATTATATGCTTGTGTATTCCGATGAGGATATGATCCTAAAGGGATATACAGACTCTGATTTTCAGACAGATGTCGATTCTAGGAAATCTACATCTGGATCAGTGTTCACCCTAGGTGGTGGGGCTATAGTATGGTGGAGTATAAAGCAATCTTGCATTGCCGACTCCACCATGGAGGCTGAATATGTAGCAGCTTACGAAACAGCTAAAGAATCAGTCTAGTTCCGTAAATTCTTGGGAGATCTGGAAGCTGTTCCAGATGTGGATAAACCACTCACACTTAATTGCGATAATAGTGGTGCAGTGGAAAATTCAAGGGAACCAAGAAGCCACAAGAGGGGAAAGCATATAGAGAGGAAATTCAAAGAACCTGGCTGATCCGTTTACAAATATTGTGCCGGCTAAAGTTTTTGAAGGTCACCTAGATGGTCTAGGATTACATGACATGTCCCATTTGCTCTAGTGCAAGTGGGAGATTGTTGGAATGTATGCCCTAGAGCTACATGTGATGTAAAAGGTTTTATATGTTTTGAAATAAAACGATGCATTATTCATTTATCAAATTGTTTGTTTAATTTTCGCATATTATATATCATCTTAAATACCCTAGATTACTTATGTGCCTTCAGACTTAGTGTATGAGTGTCATACACAGAGGGATTTAAGTATGAAGTTAGTAATCTTAAATAGTCCATAGAGAGCAAACAAAGTGGGTACTTTGTTTGTGGTTTATCTATAGCTACGGTCCATTCTATATTTGTATGGCGATCTTGATCCGGATCGTCCATGTAGAGACTTGAGAATGGAGGCACCTTGTATGATGCGATCATATAGGACTGGACCCAGATGAAAATGACATTATTATAATATCCATTAAACTAAGAAAGTCATTTCGATCTACTAGATGGTCATAAATGGATTGATCTTAATCCTGAGTGTACTACGAACTCCTGCATGGGAGGCCATGTCTTTTGATTTACAAAGGTGAGGTTGGTGTAGCAGTCCCGGCCAATAGCTACGTATTTTGGGGGCATGGTCTGTTGTGTAGCTGGGAACGTTTTACATACACATGGAGTTCACTCCTTGCAAGAAGTAGAGGAGTATCTTTCTTAAGGGTTGATTCGGTGCTTGAACGATTTGAGCGCTCAAGTCTTTCTATTACGAATAGAAAGATTAAAATTCATAATAGTTATGAATAAATCGTTCATTAGAGAATCAATGGTACTTAAGGTAAAAATAATTAGAGGGGTATAACGGACATTATGACCCGACTCTAATTACGAGATACTCGTGAAGGGTCAATTCGTATGTAATGATTATATCGATGGACACCGACTTGGTTCGGCTTAATATATCATCTGCGGCAACGAGAGTGCAACTTCGAGTTTTTAGTGGAATAACCCGGAGTTAATAATTCGGAATATTTAATTAAGAGCTTAATTAATATTTCGAGATTATTGGAGCTCAGAACCGTAGGTCCATTTGGTTCATGTGCTAGCTCGATTTACTATAGCGGATTTAGTATAATTGGATAGTCCAATTATATAATCACATATGTATAAATATTATTAATATAATTAATAGTATTATTTGTCACACTTAGAACTATATATTAAAAGTTAAAATATAGTTTTAATAATTATATGATAATTAAGCACTTGGCATTTAATTATATATGATATAATTAAATAAAAAGGTTAATTGTGTAAATTCCAAATTTTGGGTTTTTGGAAACCCTCGGACTTTATTTGGATGTTACATCTCTTTCATTGACAATTAATCCTTTTATTTTCTAACATATTTTCTATTATGGAAATTAAACATTGATGTTACAAAATTTATTATTCTTTTCTATGGTGGCCGAATTCTTCAAGGAAAATGGAAGGGATTTGTTTGTTTTGTAAACAAATAATCCTTGGTATTATTTTGGAAGTTATGACTTTCACTAGGTAATTAAATATTTATTTTTGTAACAAATATTAGCTTTATGGAAAGTTAATATTGGAAGTTACAAAATTAATTATTTTGGTGCCTTGGCCGAATTCTAGTGAAAGGGGAAGGCTTAGGGTTTGTTTTATTTTGTAAAATTAAACCTTAAGTATCAAAAGAAAAATATGATTTTTGTTTTCCTAAGCCTCTCATTGCAACCCTAGCCACTCTCTTCTTCTTCACCATTCTCTCAAAAGTTGAGAAACTCCATTGAAGAACATAAGAAGAAAGATAAAATATTAAGTGTGATAAAAATCTCTAAATCGTTTAGGGATTTATATTGTGAGCGTAGCCCACACTACTTTCCGTTGGTTACGAGTCATCTCATGGAAGACTATGTGGTGTCGAATCAATTATCAAATGTAATCTTTACATGCATATCATGTGCTGTTACTTTGGGCATTTGGTGTCACGGCAATTGATGGAATTTTTCGTGTGTGGCTTGAATCAAATTGCGCATGTGGCTAAAATTTGTTGATCAAATTGCGGAATGAAAAAATAATTAAAAGCAACGTGCGTATGGTAACGGCATAGACAAATGCGTGAATTAATCAAGCAGATTGTTGACCTGTGCGCATGAAATGAAGTGGTGCACTGAAGCTTGCATGGTACTGGCGCATAATGGGTTGTAATATGCATGTTGTGCAAGCGCCACCAGAAGCCGAACAATCACAGCCAACATACATTCGGCAGTGAATAAAATTATGGTGATGTTCGGATTTAGGATTTTTTGGGTGGAAAAATTCTGGATACAAAGGAGAAGAGCATGAAAATTTTTCAAGTCCGATCCGGGTGCCTTAGCCGCTTCCGCTGCGCGAGGAAAGCATTTCCTACATCTTGGCTTTTCGATCACGGCCGATCCGGATGCCAAGAATCTGTTTTGCTGGCCCTAAGTCTTTTATCTCAAAAGACTTACTCAGTTGCTGCTTCAAATTATCAATCCTCAATTGATTCCGGTCAACTATCAACATATCATCTACGTATAACAATAAGATGATAAAGTCATCTTCAGAAAATTTCTGAACGAAAACACAATGGTCTAAAGTGGTCTTCTTGTATCCTGCTCCCCCATAACTGTCTCAAACTTTACGTACCACTGTCTCGGGGTCTGTTTCAAACCATTGAGGCTTTTCCTGAGTCTGCACAGATAGTCCTCTTTCCCTCTGACTCTGAAGCCTTCTGGTTGCTCCATGTAAATTTTTTCTTCCAGATCTCCATGAAGAAATGCGGTCTTGACATCCATCTGCTCAACCTCCAGGTCGAGGCTTGCTACTAGGCTGAGTACCACTCTGATGGATGACATCTTCACAACTGGAGAGAAGATTTCATCAAAGTCAATGCCTTTTCTCTGATTGAATCCCTTAGTCTGGCTTTGTATCGAGGTTGTGAAGTGTGCTCCTATTGCTTCACCCTGTACACTCATTTGTTCTTCAAAGCCCTTTTGCCTCTTGGCAATTTCACCAACTCGAAAGTGTGATTGTCATGTAAAGATTTCATCTCATCTTGCATGGCTTCCTCCCACTTTTCCTTGTCATTTGTTTCCACAGCCTCCTGGTAGCTCTCGGGTTCTCCCCCGTCAGTAAGCAGCACATACTCATATGCAGAGTATTTGGTTGAAGGTCGTCTTTCTCTGTCAGACCTTCTCTGTGGAACTGTTGGTGCAGCTTCTGGTAATGGTGGTTGATCATGATCATCATCTCTGGGAGCTTCATCACCCGTACCCTCATGTCTGGGAACCTCATCTTCAACTTGTACTGGCACCGGTGTATGAGGTTTTGGATTCACATCTCTGTATTGCGGGGGCTTTGTCTTCAATTCCTTCCGGATATCTTCTATGGTCTGGTCATTAACAAAGACAACATCTCGGTTTCTGACAATCTTCTTCTCCACATGATCATATAGTCTGTAGCCGAAATCATCCTGACCATAGCCAATAAAGACACACTGTCACGTCTTTACATCAATCTTGGATCTCTCGTCCTTTGGGATGTGTACAAATGCTTTGTACCCAAAGACATGTAAGTGTTCGTATGACACTTCTTTACCTCCAAACTTGGTTAGGAACATTACCTTTCAGTGCGACCGCTGGGGACATGTTCAAAATATGTACTGTTGTGTTGAGTGCCTCCCCCTAAAATTTCTTTGGTAGCTTGGCTTGTGAAAGCAAGCTTCTGACCCTTTCGCACAAGGTTCTGTTCATCCTCTCAACTAGGCCATTCAGCTGAGGTGTCTTCGGAGGTGTCGTTTGTTGTCGGATTCCTTGCATCTTGCAGTACTGATCAAAATGACCTCTGTATTCTCCATCATTGTCTGTTCTGATACATTTGAGTTTCTTACCGGTTTCTCTTTCCACCAGGGCATGAAACTCCTTGAACACTCCTAGCACTTGATCTTTTCTCTTCAAGATGTATGCCCAGATCTTCCTTGAATGATCATCTATGCATGTCGCAAAGTAAAGTGACCCACCAAGTGTTCTTGTCTGTATCAGACCACATACATCTGAATGTATGAGGTCAAGTACCTCCGGTTTCCGTTGAGGCGGGGAGCTCTGGAAGGACACTATGTTCTGCTTTCCAGCCATGCATTGTTCACACTTTCGTAAGTGTGAGTTCTTCAATCCGGGAAGAATATTCCGCATGCGTAGTATTTCCATCCTCGTTTGACTCATATGACCGAGCTTTTTATGCCATAGCTCGACTGCCTCATCATTATTGATTGTATTTATGCTACTATTTGAAAGCTTAGCATGCATCAAATACAGAGTTGAGTCTTTCTTACCTCGTGCCACCACCATTGATCCTTTAGTGAGCTTCCAGGTTCCATCACTAAAGGTGTTGCATAAACCTTCATCATCCAGCTTGCCTGTTGAGATCAGGTTTAACCGGATATCTGGGATGTGCTTGACTCCCTTCAACACTAGCCTTGTCCCGTTGTCTGTTTCATGGCAGATGTCTCCAATACCGATGGCTTTTGACTGGCCGTCATTCGCCATCCTTACAGCACCGTAGTCTCCTGGTGTGTAAGATGAAAAGAAGTCTCTGCGAGATGTGGCGTGTATGGAGGCACCACTATCTATCACCCAACTGGTCTCGTGGCTGGCAAGATTCACAACATTTTCTTCATACATAATGCATAATTCTTTGGAGCTTTTATCGGTGGTAGTAGCAACTCTTTCTTGGTTAGAGTCAAAATCTCTCCTAGACTGCTCGTTCTTCAGTTTGTAGAAATCCGTCTTCATATGGCCTTTCTTCTTACAATGGAAACATTCTATTTCCCTTGTTCTTGATTTCCCCCGGTTCTTGTCTAATTTACCTGGGCCTCGACTTTTACTCCTCCTCTTCTGGTGTTTTTCTCTGTCACTAGAGCTTCTGAGGTTGAGGCTGATGTTGACTCAGGCATTCTCGTCTTCTTTTCTTCCTTGAAGATTCTGGTTTTTGCCATCTCCATAGTATTTTCCCATCTGCGGCTGAATTTATCACCGTAGATCTGAACGTTTCCCAAGATTCTGGTAACATATTAAGGAGTATTAAGCCATTTACCTCATCTCCGAAATCTGTGCCCAATCCAGACAATTCTTTCATTGTTCCGAGAAAATCGTTGATGTGGTTCGCCACAGCTGTACCTTTCTGGTATTTCAACCTCATCATCTTCTTGATGTAGTACAGCTTGTTGTTGCCAGTCTTTGCTCGAAAAAGCTCCTCCACTTTTTCCATAAGACACGTGCATTTGTATCTTCACTAACATGGTTCATGATACTGTCGTCGATCCACTGACGAATAGTACTGCATGTTTTCTGGTGAAGATTGTTCCACCTTGCTTCGGAAATTTCTTCTGGTTTCTCCTCTAGAAATATCGACCCATCATAGTCCTTCACATATAGAAGGTCTTTCATTCTTCCTCTCCATGTGAAATAATTAGTACTAGTCAACAAAATCATTTTTCGACTCCCCCATCCATCATAAAAATTATAAGCAGAATTTCAAAAAACGGATCATACCGTTGCGTCCGGAATGGTAAAAAATGGTGGAAATGACACTTCGTTTGTCAAAATCTGACACAGGGACCAAATTATAAATTTCAAAAATTATAGGGGTCAAAGTGCAATTTCTAAAAGTTTAGGGGCCAAAGTGAAATTATGAAAAAGTTCAGGGACTAAAATGTATTTTCCAGAAAGTTCAGGGACCTATCTTAAATTTACCAGATTTACTGACGTGGCAGGTTGCTGATGTGGCAGACACGTGGCGCTGACATGGCGCTGACATGGCTGCTGACTGGTCTGCTGATGTGGCTTGCTGACTGGGCTGCTGACTAGGCCTAACAGGCTGACGTGGCGCTGACTGGACCGATGATGTGGCGGCTGGCGTGTATCGTCTTCTTTGTTGAGCAATGCGTGTGGCGCGTGCATGCGCGTGGAGCAGTCTCTGGAAGGCGCGTGCGACTCACTCTGACCTCCGATCGATCTACGGAAAATACCACCATGCTCATCTCACCGTGAAAAGTCCGATGGTATGCTCAAAACCGATTTTTGACAACTTTCGTCGGAACCGATTTTCCAAACCGAACCTCTGTTTCTGAGTTTCGGGATCCCATCGTGGAACCTTATCTCCTGATACCACTTGTTGTGATGAAACACACACAATAGAGGAGATGTGAGAGGAAAACTCTTCTTTTATTACACCACAAAAGAATTGCAAAGCTTTATACAAAACTTTACAAAAAATCTCTCAACCCTCTTTACTCTTTATTCTCTCTATTTGGGATGTTTTACAATGATCTGGAGGCTCTAATTTATAGTGCCAAAACCGTGTGAACAGTGTCACACGGTTTGGCAACTGGCAACAAGTTAGCAGTAAGCTGGAGCATGTCATCTCACACTTTCGGTGCCCATCTCCATCAACTTTCGACTGCTGACTTCTTGCATGCATTTTGCATGCATACTGCATGCTTACTTCAATAGTATCCAAGCTCCAGTTTCTTCATAAAGAGGTGTATCGTAATAGAAAATTTTACCCTTTTTCTGACCGCAAAATCCCAAAATATTTTGATCATAATGGCTTTCTTCGATGCCTCCTCGAGGTTCTTTACTTCCAAATTCTCTTTGTCGCATTTTTCCTTCTTGCCCAAAATCACTAGTTTTTGTATCAACTTAGTTTCTCTGCTTTCCTCAACCTATAAAGTATAAACCAACACTCATGATACTCGATACAACTTTTGATCTGCTGTAGAAACCAAGAAGATATTATGGAAACAAACATGTTTATGATATATAAAAAAAATAAATAAATAAAAATAGTAACTCAAATACTAAAACCATTCATATTAAACACAATAAAGTTTAAATCATTTTTTTAATTGCTGATAAACACAAATATTATTTTGGCTAAAAATACACAGCATTTTGTTTTCAGCTCGCTTGCATTTTCTCAATAACCAATATTAAAATAAAGAAATTCCAGAAGAGCATAAAAAGAATGAGAAATACAGGATTAGAGACGAGGTCATGTTGGGAGTAACCAAGTTCGATTTTAGGGTAATATACGTATCTGTCTTCCATTGACAAAAGCTTTCGACAATATGGAAGAAACACAAGTATTGTCTGCCGTTCATCAGAAGTATATCAACGAAGTGTGATAAAAGAAAAGCCAAATCCAAAACAGAAGAGCAATAAAGTCCCTAGGATGCGTACTACGTTGAAGTCCTCACGGTTTTGGACTCCGTGGAATTGGGAATGATATTCGTATAAAATGGAGATAAAAAGACTAGCGTATGACACTGCCTTCACAGACTCTCTCTTAATTTCATTTTTAGGTGATTGTGACATCGCAAGATTTACAATTATGCATACTAAATCTCTTCAGTATCTACTCAATGTATGCTTTTGAGAGAGACCCAATACCTTTCAAATTATATATCTGTGGATTTCAATAACCATAACAAAAAATGATTTTCTAAGATCTTTCATATCAAATGCCTAGACAATGACTACTTCACCTCATGTAGCATGCCTAGATTGTTACATGCAAGTAAAATATCATCTAAATAAAGCATAAGAAAGATAAATTTGCTTTCACTGATCTTGATATATAAATATGTATCTATCAACTTTACTTTCCACAAAGCCTAAAGAGGGGATAATATTGTCAAACTTTAAGTATCACTGTCTAGAGGCTTGTTTCAAAACATAAATAGATTTCTTAAGTCTACAAACAAGATGATCTTCACAATCTTTCTGAAATCCTTCAGGTTGTACTATATAGAACTCTTCACTTATTTCTCCACTTATGAATGCGATTTTAACATCCATCTGATATAACTCCAAATCATAATGAGCTATTAGTGTCATGATTACTCTAAATGTATCTTTCGAAGATACATGAGAAAAAACTTCAGTGTAATCAATTCATTTTCTCTAAGTAAAGCCCATGACATCTAATCTGGCTTTAAACCTCTCAATATTCCCTTTGGAATATTTATTGGTCTTATAGACCTATTTACAGCCATTAGAACATAACTTTCAGGCAATTCAACAATCTCCCACACACCATTATATCTCATAGATTGCATTTCATCCCTTATTGTATTTCATTGTAGATCAACTTGAAAACTAGAAACAGCTTCTTTAAAAGTTGTTGGATTAGCACAATGGCTTATGTCACAATCAATCTCATTTAAATATTTTTCATAATCAGAAGGAACAGTAGACCGTCTTACCCTGGTTGACCTTTTTAATGGAACTTCTGTAACTATATTCTGTAATGGCGGAACCTCATTTACCTATATGGGTTCCTCTTCCATAACTGAATTAGTCGCAGGTGTAGGTTCCAATGTCTCAAACTGTATGGGTATAGGTATATGAACTATTCTGATTTGTTGTCCTTGATTCGAGATTTCTCTATGATTACCTTTATCAGCCACATAAAATTCTAAGAACTTAACTATTTGTAATTCTGTAATCTCGGAACCTCATTCTCTACAGTAGAATGTATAGCCTTAAGAATGATCAAGGTATCCAATAAAATAGCAACGAGTAGATCTGAATTGCAACTTACCTTCAATGAGATTATAAAGGCGTACTTGTGAAGGACATCCCTAAACACGGAAGTGACTTATGCTAGGTTTCCTACCAGTCCATATTTCAAAATGAGTTCTAGCAACAAACTTACTTGAAACTCTATTGAGAATGTATAACACTATATAAAGTGCCTCACCCCAAAGGAAGTCTGGAAGAATAAATCTAGACATCATACTCCTTATCATCTCTTGAATGGTGTGATTCCGCCTTTCGGCCACACCATTCTGTTCATGACTACCTAGCATAGTAAATTGACTTACTATTTCACAATCTTCTAAGTATATGGCAAATGATCCTTTTATTTATCCACTGACCCCATGTTTGCCATAATACTCACCACCCCGGTAAAACCTAACAATCTTGATAATTTTTCCAACTATTTCTCAACTACTGTCTTAAAGATCTTGAATTTATCAAGGGCTTCAGACTTTTCTTTATTCAAGTACACATATCCATATAAGGAAAAATCATCAATGAATGTTATATAATACTTATTATTGTAAATTGTGGGTGAATAAGGTTCACTTATATCTGTATGAATAATTTGTAAAAGATCAAAGTTACAAGTGGATTCTTTTTCCTTTATTTTGTTTAGTTTACCTTTACAACATTCAATACATGTTTCTAGGTCGCTAAAGTCAAGAGTAGGTAAGATATTATAATTTATTAACCTCTCTACTCTTTCCCTAGAAATATGGCCAAGCCTTTTATGGCACAACATGGATGGTTTTTTCCTTTATTAAGGATCTTTTAGCAATAACTTGTTCAACATTATATGAATTAGAATATACTTGACTTAATGCTAAACAGAGATTGTACAATCTGTATGACAAAACATAAAGGTCAGCTTTATTTGAGTTGAAATATACAAATATAGAACCTGCATTAAACTTAAAACCATAACCTTATTTGTCTAGTGTAGATACTGATATCAAGTTTCATCTAAAAGATGGTACATACAAAATACTTGAAAAAATAAGTTCATAATTGGAGTATAGTTTTAAGCAAACATCTACCATCTAATTACATCTACCAATTTATTATTGCCAACTGCGAGCTTGAACTCATCTTTATTTGGTTTCCTATTTTTTATGAATCACTACAGTGTGAAAGAAACATGGTTAGTTACTCCACTGTCAAGCCACCAAGAACTGGATCAGACATTATTAAAATTGGATTCACATATAACAAAAACCAAAGAGTTACCTGCATGCTCATGTTTCTCTAACCAAACCTTATATTTAGAATACTCTGACTTCTTATGCCCTTTCTTTTTACAAAAGAATCACTTAAGTTCTTTCTTGAAGACACTTTTAGTACTACCCACAATATTTTTCTGACTAGTTTTATTGTAAATCTGAACATTATTAAAAGCTGAAACTCTAGATTTCTTACATTTCTTATGAGGGTTAGCAAGAATGAGAGCTACATCTATATGCCCAACCTTGAATTTCTCTTCCTCGGCAACACATATGGCAATGAAATCATTGACATTCTATGGCTCTTCCCTCGAATTTTAAGTAGTTACACTTTTTCCAACTCTGAGGGCAGAGTATTAAATACTTGATGGATAATGCAATCATCGGGAAGAACTGTGTTAAGATTTTTCAACTTGTTTAGAATATGGACCATTATCAAAATGTACTCCCTAACACCTTCATTACCACTATATTTCATTGAGTATAATTGCTTTAGAAGGGTACCAATTTCTACATTGATTGAGACTTTATATCTTTGAGATACAATTGCAATAAAATCTTTTGCTATAATGGTCTCTAGAATACCACTTAGCAAATTCTCATGAATGGATCTCTTTATAGTCAAATAACACATGTGATTTGACTTTTGTCATATTGTATGCAGCTGCTTATTCGTATCAGTACCATAACTAGTAATACCAACTGGTTTAGGAGTAGTCATATTAAGATCAATATCTTCTAATTTCATAGCCAACTAACTCCACATCTCTTTTCCACACTTTAAAATTGGAGCTAGTTAACATCTCTATAGTCACAGTGTCGTTGTTAATTGAAAATGTGACTAAAAAATAAATAACAATGCAATTCGTTAACTTAAGCACTACACAAGATAATAAATAATACTCCAAGTCATAAAAGAGCATTATACCAAGAATTTTAGAACATCACTATATAAACACATTTGGGCAGAATATACAATATGAAATTAAAAATTCTTAATATAAGATGATTCAGAAACTTATCCAATCCTTGTAATTTTACGATATTTGGGTGAATAAACCACTCAAACTAGTCAATTCCTAACCATATGTCACATATATAATATTACTAAAATTTAACATACAATCCACATATTTGAACATATGCATATCAAAAAATAGAAACATCCCTAAAGCATGTGAGACCGTCATTACTTAAAAGATTCAGTGAAAATTTCATTTTGGTGGCTGCATTTTCACTAACCTCATAAGCAATTATCACATCAGGAGACACTTTATATTATCTTGAAAAATTGCATTCATAATGTAATTTTATTCATTATAAACCCTTAATTATCCATAAAATTACATTCCTAAATAGTATGACATAATTTATAAGATAAATTAATTCTTTATATTTATCTCTGTGTCATAAATAATTTAATTGCATTGAAATTTTCTTTATGAGATATAATTAATTCTCTCTATCAAATGACAATTTTTATACCCATATATAAATAAATCCTGATGAGATAATAATTTATATCTTAAATTATCATAAATAATTAATTAAGACTTTAAATTTGAATTCTGAGATAAAACTGAAGTTAAAATAAAATTCAGGATCAAATTATAATAGCAAGGGGCTTATATGCTATTTACCAAGGACTCGACTGAAATTTGCTAAGGTGCTAACTAAATATTTTCCAAAAGTGGCTCATACGTGCGCGACACGCACACACCTCACTGTGCACCAGGGGGTTGTTGCGCGTGTCATGTACGCACCCAACAGCTTCTAAGAAACTATCGGCAGTAGCCCCTTGAGCTCATTTTGATTCTCAAGCTTGTGCATTTAGAAAATTCTCACATCCTCTCTCTTTCAACCCTCTTAATTCAAATCTAAACTTCTATACACAAAATTTCAGTATTTCATAAATCCCAAAATTCAAAGATTTGTTTCAATAATCAATCCAATAAATCTTATGTTCTTAAAATTGGATCAATTAATAACAACCATCAAGAAATCACAACAGATGACTATAATCATGGATTCAACAAAAAAAAATTCGAAAATTCATCAGATTTTTCTTATCTTTATGAAAAATCTATTGATTTTAAGATTGTATTCGAACTTTAATACCATATGTTAGAATTTATTTTGCACATGATCTTTATCATAAGAGCTTAATATTGGCATTTTGGCAGCGAAAGCGCGATTTTTGGCGAAATGATTTTTAAATATTTTTTAAATTTTCCGAAGAAATAATGTAGAAGTGAAGCTAGGTTTATCGATATGCCTATGACATCGGTGACCATGACACGGCTGAGCTCGCAGCTCGTAGAGAGCACATATTAGACTACGGGGGACTAACCGAAGAATAAAGGAGTCGCCACCTAGTATAAGACACTGGTAATGATTTAAGGCCACACTACACCCCTCATTTACTGATGATAGTATAATATCCATACTCAAAAGAGAATCCACATGTCTTATAATGCAATCACACACATAAGCATTTTATATTACACACAGTGCGATAATTTAGAGAATTACAAGATGTCCAGAAATTATCAAAGCAATAATATCTTTCCAGCCTTGATTCGAAGAAGCCGAGCTGGATATATTTTTTTTTACCGGATATATATTATTATGTCTGGTCGAACATATTGGATGTCTTGTCGGATTTACTACGTAAAACATAAAGATCAGAAAATGCAGAAGTATCCATATGTCAGTCTTGATAACATCAGAAACTGTTAGATCATAATTAAAATAGTAAAGCAATAATTAAAGAATTAAAGAAAACCAAAGCAAGATGATGAATATAGATGCAAAACCTAGCATGTCTGTCTTCTTGTGGTATATAAAGTTGTATCCCAGGTGCAAACCATACTATTGTCCATTCAGAATCAGCTATGGAATCTCCGTCTAGGTTTCCATCCTATATACCACAGAAACACAGACGGCATGATGTAGCCAATTAGGTGATCAGACTTTATGTGTGACAAGGACATGTCCAATTGGACATATAGGATGTCTTGCCGGATATACGGTGCTAGTAAAATAAAAATAACATGTGTGAAGTTAAGGTTTTGGGGCCCTCAAATATTACCTTTAAGTATAGCTTGGCTCCAAAAGAACCTCTGGAAGTTCAGTTGAGCTGCTAGATCTTGCTAGAAATTGGAAATTTGTATTACCATTTTTGGTGTTTGGTTTTCACGTTTCAAAGAAGAGTCTGATCCCCCCATTAGAAATCCATTTGTTGTATGTTATTATGCTCTTTTTATAATGTTTAGGGTTTGGTTAATAAGGAAAGAATCTCAATCTGTTAAGGAAAGCGTTTAAGAAGGAAATAGAGATTTTATGGAAAACAGTTAAGAAGAAAACAGATCAAATCTTTTAAAATTGGAAACCGAAGCATATCCGGCCAGACTTGGAGTATGTCTTGCCAGATATTATGGTTTATGTCCGGCCAAATATATAAGACATCCGGTTGGGTTTAGTGGCTAACTTTTTTGGATCTTCTAGGGTTTCTTTCCCTTCCAGCATTAAACCTTATAACTTTCCAAAACTTTCAGGAATGTTCCCATAAAAGACTCATTTGCAGACTATATGTAAAAATACAGTGTCTACAAATTAGCTAGTATCTTATTCCTCAAATTAGTTCGTATTTCACCTAAACATATTATTTTTTAACAAGTAACAACATAACAAGTCGCAAAAGATGGCATAAGTTTTACGAAAATATTTTCCAGAAAATTACTACGTAAAATGGGTAATCGGTCAAATCGGTCAATCAATTACCAAGCCGGAATGACTCGATCACTTGGGCAGTAACCCATCAGTCCTTGAACGGTCTTAACAGTGAATAATTCATTGCTTGGACAGCCTTCGCGCTGTAATCGCGTTTTTGCGTAATTTCACCATTTTCACAAATTTTCGCCTTGGAACATTTCCGAAAAATATCTTAGCACCTAATACACATCCAAACATCATATTTTTACTCAAAAAATATTGATTTATTTTCAGATCTGATACAGAAAATAAATCAATTTAATTTTCATGTAAAAATCTAATTTGTCACTAAATTAATCAAATTAATCTACACTATTTTAAAGTCACCACATATGAAATCTCAAAAATAATTATAGACATCATAAGAGTGGTTACAATACTCTACAATGACAATATCATATTTTTGAATCTAATTCAACATAACACATGTTTAACATAAGGCTTTTAAAGAACATCAATAAATTCGCAACACCAATTATTTGGAAACATGCAATACATATCAAATATTTATTAACATGCATAAGAAAATAATTTTTCAAGATTGAAAACAAAGATTGTACCTTAATCCTATCAAGCTTTTCTCTTTGCTTCCAATTTCCAAATTCTTCCTTTGATGTGGAAATTCTTGTAAATCTAAGCCTAATCTTTTTATTTTTTTTCTCTCAACACATGGTTTGGCCAATCATAGTTAGCCAAATATTAAAGAATATTCCAATAATATTTTTCATCTAGAAACTCAAATTAATTAACAATTAATTAATTTGAATTTTCATTAACTAAAAGATAAAATAAGGTTATGGAAAAATATTCCAAGAATATTCCTTATTTATTATAATTAATAATCAATTAACCTTTAATTAATTCATTTAATCATAATAAAGACAAGTGTCAAAATCTAATGGCCCTTTAATGAGTATCTAATCAAATTATCTATTATATATAAATACACATTATTTTACATGCATATGTAAATTATGAATAATTCGAATAATCCATAATTTATTACTCAAGTGCTCAATGAGTACACTTCACATTGTGGGATTCTCTAGGTTCAAATTTATCTCTTACAGAATCCAATTCCGTTTCCGTAATTTACCACTAACAAATTACGATGACCACAGATAATCTAGTTGAACCATACAAGCCGAGATCATTGTATATATTTAATCAATCTGTCATAAGTTATTCGAATTATTCCAGAGATAAAGAAAAATGTCAAATCTCCGCTATGATTAATTCAGGTATATCGCGACATAATTGTAATTCTCTAAATAAATACTCGAAACTCATTTATGAAGTATACCTCGGTGCAGGAGCAAAGCAGGGTTTGATGCTATGTGTGTGACGTCAACAACCACGAAACTGTTGGGCCTTCAACCCGTAGAGAGTACGGATAGCCCAATGGGAACTAACCGTAGAATAAAGGAGTTGCCACCTAGTATAAGACACTGGAAATGATTTAAGGCCGCACCACACCCCTCATAATGTTTATCTTAAACTCGTTTGGATTTGAAATAGTTCTTTACTTATGCCAGTATAATTTCCAGGTTTGAGAAGAGGATCCACATGTCTTTTAATGTAATAACATATAATAAAGTTCATACAAATACACGACGCAATAATAAAAGAGCGATAAGAGAATAAATTAGAGAATTATAAATCTCCAGAAATTATCAAAGCAATAATAAAATACGAATTAAACATATCTTTCCGGCTTTATACAATTAATGTTCAGCCAAACTTGATAGAAGTCTGGTCAGATATACTGCAAAAGTCAGAAAAACAGAATACACCAATACATAACAGAAGGCAAAACTTCTTAAAATCAGCAACCATAAGATGCAAAATCATGCATAGTAAGATAATAACGAAACCATAACAATAAGGCAATCACACAACAGTAATAATAATGATAAAGCAATGAAAAAGACGTGTGTAACTGTTTCCAAGTGGTATGTGGAGTTATATCCTAAGTGAAGACCCTACTACCGTCTATGTGGAATAGGCTATGAAATTTATGTTCGGGCTTGCATCCTATATACCACAGATAAACAAATATATGCAGCCAGATGTGGCCATATATACGCCCGAATTTTTTGTGTGCATGTCCGGCCAGATATATAGGATGTATGGTCGAATATGCGACGTCACTAAAATTGTAACACCCAGCCAGAGATAAGATGCTACTGGCAGAAGATAGGATTGACCCATCTCCATAAGCCTCTGAATTTACCAAAAATTCAACATGATGTATCCTAAAAAATGAAAAACCTGGATCGCAGTCCAACATCAAATGGAAACTAAGAATACATCAATCAAATAAAAGGACCTCAGAGCCACACAAATCTCATCAAAATCATATTCTTAGGGCTCCGCCCAAACCATCTATTAACACTTAAGGGCTCTGTGCCCACAACACATACAAGTCATTATATTATAAGTTTTTCAGAATTTACAAGTTATTACGAGTCTTAGAATTATCAGCTTCCTATTATCCTTTATATTTTACCTATATCAAATTTTCATATTTACATATTGTCAGTATAGTAACTTGACATTCAAAGCATACGAAACATTGATTCGAAACCACAAAGTACGTCACATAACATTAAAACCATTTCAATGTTAAACATGAAGTCACACATTAATACTTATCGCAGTTTAATATCTTTGAAATATCATCAAATCGGTAAATTTAATAAACTTTCCCTAACCTTCTTTAATCTATGATAACCTTACAATAGCTTAACACTTGGGTTTCATATAGATTCACACATACCGTAGCACATGTATTGTATATACATGCAAATACAATATCGTAATTTTTATACATATACGTACATACCATTACAACTTGGCAAACACATTTTATAACCTTTGATATTCACATCGACTTCAAATCAACCATTCATCTCACATAAGCATACATAATCCATACATATCACGATTTCCATCATACATACACACACACTCAGACATCTTTACAGTCATCACGCAACCAACTAAGAAGCACACATAACAATCGATACATCAAAGATCACACCATCCAACAATACATACATTCAGCTGGTTTACTCACACAATGCTCGTACGAGACTCATTACCTATTTTAGAATAGGTATGAGATGAATTCCATCCAAATGGATTCCTAACTAGCTCGACTATTGTACCATGAAATCATCAACCAATTAAACCTACATTTATGCATACATATCACAACACGCCAAACTCATCGCACAACTTTTCATACATAAGCACATCCAAAAAAAATCTCTAAAACTTCATTCAACACTCACGTACATACACATATTCCAGACATATGAATATATGTATTACTTCGATTTCACGTATCATAGCTTTTACCAATCTTCATGTCTTAAAATCATATGCATATACAAATAAATGTTTATATACTTATACATTTCCATACTCATTTATATACATGCGTTTATATCGATACGGGTTCATACCATTACATAAATCCATAAATATACATATCATTACAAGTCCATGTAGTTACTTTCATCAATACATACATGTAGCCATTAAACTCATCAATCTTTTCAAAATACATATCATAGCATTATCCTTAAACATTCCACTTCAAGACACATCAATATATACATTACATATATTACATACATCATCATCATCAAACTACTCACTTCATAGCAATAACGAAAATCCTTACATGAGAAGGTCGACTACCCAACTATACATAATCATAAACTTCTTTCTCAATAGTACCTCTTATCTATTCTCGTCTTAACATAAACACTTCAAATATATATATATATATATATATATATATATATATATTTAATCATAAATCAACATTCAAGCACTCATCGCATGGGTTACTTATATGGCTTCGCGAGCACTCCAGGTCTTAGTCAAGCCTGCCAAAATAAATGGCGAAACATCGTCAGAACCGTGATTTACGGTATTCTTGACTAAACTACGACAAAATCCTGGATCTTTCCAGAATAACCAAATTAAGTCTGGTTTCAATACTTTCAGTTTCAATAATCTTAAAACACCATTACAAACAATTCCAAGCTGCTAGTTCACTTAAGTTCTCAATTTACGTGTTTTTGGAAAATCTTCTAAAAACTTTTCCCGTAAATGCTACGGAAGGGTTCTGAACCCTTCGAACCTACCCGGATTTATCCAAACATGTTTATAATATCATAAATAACTAATAACTAACATTACAATTGAAACACATTATTTTATCCAAAAACCCACTTTTACCGGAAACTAACATATTCTATCGGATCGATCAAACTTGTTCCGTTATCACTCAGATTCTACCAAATACTCATATTTAATGTACTAATACTCAATCAGTTCATTTTATATCAATACTTTACACTACAAAGCTACTAGATACATCTGAACATTTAACTATAAACTTGAAATTTGAAGATTCACACCGGGAGGTCATACCGAAATTTCGAGGCCATATACGGACTCTAAATGATCCCACGAACACGTTGGAATCTACAGAATTCCGATCGGAGCTACTGTTCATTGTGGGTCACTATTAATCTGAATCTTTCTTCCTCAATTCACGTGCAACCGTGCATGGAATGAAGAATCAATCACTACCAACTTCTAGTACTCTCTGAGAGCTTCGATTTGGCGGGTGGCTCCGACTGTGAAACAGAGTGACGAACTGGGATCGAGAGACCCATGTGCGAGCGTTATCCTTTCATGGTGGCCGGCTGGCCGACCGGCGAGCCTGAAGAACCCAAATGCTTTTTGAGGGGGAGGGTTGCAATTAGATGAAACTATGGGATATTTATAAGAGTTTTTGAAATTTACATTCAGGCCCCTGCGAAATTATAATCAGGTCCCTGCCATGGAACTTTCTAGAAATTTCACATTTTTGAAGCCCTTCTGATTCAAATTTCGAAAAGTATTCAACACTAAAGTTGTTCGTCTCGAAAAAATGAGTTTGATGGTTTAAAAATCAGCTCAATTGAAATTCGTTTGCTATCTGTATAACCAAGATAAGATACTTTTACGCGTATAACGATAAAATCAGAAATCACGTAACCGGTTCTCGAAACCATACGTTTTCCAATGCGAGGAATCTTCACTTTAAAATATTTCAATATATTTCCCAACATATAAACTCTGATTTTTTTATTACCCTCCGACACTGTTTCGAAAAACTCGGGATATTACATCTTCCCCTCCTTATAAAAATTTTGTCCTCGAAATTTCTCCGTCCTTATTTCTTATCATTCGGAACCGATCATACGTACATTACCATCTTGTCCGTATTCGGAAATCACCACACTTTACACATTTTCAAAAGCTACATATCTCACACTTCAATACAAACTATGCTATTTCAAAACGGAACATATCGAATCTTATATTTTAAACCAATAACACATCAAACTTATCATCTATATTCATACTTTTCCATAGAAACACGCTCAAACCATTTCACACTCATCCATCAATAAAAATAAAGTCAAACACAGATTTTATACAGCCAATCACATACATCATCCGAAACGAGGAACATAACACATGCTCTTTGCATACAACCAAATATGGTTTCAAAACAAAAACTTAACACGAATTTCATACTATCTCTTTCATCCATAATACAAAACGGAACTCATTCATTTCACATCATGTCATTCTATATCATATATGTAAACAACATCAATATCAAAGTTTACATTCATACATATCACATCGCACATACAACTTTGTGTGGTTGACCATATAGTACACATAACCATCATTATACCCATAAGATCCATGTCTAACTATAAACTTACATACGTATTCTTATGACGAACATAATCCTTTATATCAATAAATAAATCTATTGTCACGGCCAAAAGTGACAAATAATCATACATGCTCTTATGATGTTGATAGTCTGAAATTTGTCAACCTCTGTCATTATTCAAAATAGAAAACTTAAAACGATCTTTTTCAAAAATCATTTCGAAAATACATTTAAAAAACTCTTTTACTATAAACAAAATCATTTTCAAAATCCATTATCGTAAAACCATATCGAGCATCTAGCATAACTCACTGGATGAAACATAAACAAACGCCCAATGCCCGAATCACACGCACAGACTGGGCAATGAACGAAACGATCCCCTGTCGACAGAAGGGTCAGCCCACTGCAGTTGGGCAAACCCCTATACAAACATCTCGGAGGGTCAAAAACATAAAATCATCAAGCACCATGACATAATCAGATTTTCGAGCGTCTCGGCGGAAACAAGTTTTATAGTTTAAAAACATCAAAATCATTTTCGAGCACAGAGACGGAAACATATTATCAAGCACGTCGACGAAAACATATTGATAAATTTTAAAACATGAAAACGTAAATCAAACATCGAGGCGAAAATATTTTCTTTATCCTTCATACTCAAAATCAAAACACCTTAAAACTTTCTTTCTTTCTTTCTTTTCAAAAAACTTTTGTGTTAAAAGTCAAATTCCAAGTTTTTAAAACATGGTTTAAAATATCAGTTCACAATTCAGACTATCAACATCATAGAATTTCTCGTACCTCAAAACACCTTAAATTCACATTACTTACTTATACATATTCCTATACAAACCTAATACTTTTAACTTAGCATACCCTTACACATACATATATTCATAGTACAAAAATATATATCAATAATCTGAATCATCAATATCAATCAAAATCATAATGCTTCATATTATATACAATAAATAAATTAGCAGACATAAGACCTATATAATCTATACGTAGCAGAAAACTTACATCGACGATCGGATACCATGTAGCTACAGTCACCGTTACCTAAACCTTTGCTCCGATACCAGAACTGTAACACCCCGCCAGAGGCAGGATGCTACTGGCAGGAGACAGGATTGACTCATTTCCATAAGACTTTGAATTTACCAAAAATTCGGCATGATGTATCCTAAAAACTAGACAACCTGGATCGAAGTCCAGCATCAAAGGGAAACTAAGAATACATCAATCAAATAAAAGGACCTCTGGTCCACACAAATCTCATCAAAATCATATCCTAAGGGCTCTGCCCACACCATCTATCAATACTCAAGGGCTCTGTGTCCACCACAGCATAAACATTCAAAATATTTACTCAATATATATATACAAACAGCGTGTTCAACACGATAATAAAATATTAATCTCAAATCATCGACTTTCTAAAGCTTATCCAATGACACTTGCGAGGGTGACTGCTGATTGGGTGATGCGCCTCGAGGGTGACTACCGCATGTGTGATCCGCACCTCGAGCATGACTTCCATAGTTGATATGGTTGACCGATCAGGTAGCCAACCTGTAAAACTAGCAAACTGGTTTGGTGTGAGTTATAAGAACTCAGCAACAAACAACACATACAAGTCATTTACATTAGAAGTTTTTCAGAATTTCTAAGTTATTACGAGTATTAGAATTATCAGCTTCCTATTATCCTTTATATTTTACCTATATCAAATTTTCATAACATATTTACATATTATCAGTATAGTAACTAGACATTCAAAGCACACGAAACATAGATTCGAAACCACAAAGTACGTCACATAACATTAAAACCATTTCAATGTTAAACATGAAGTCACACATTAATATTTATCACAGTTTAATATCTTTGAAATATCATCAAATCGGTAAATTTAACAAACTTTCCCTAACCTTCTTTAATCTATGATAACCTTACAATAGCTTAACAATTGGATTCGTATACATTCACACATACCGTAGCACATTTCTTATATATACATGCAAATACAATATTAATTCTTATACATATACGTACATACCATTACAACTTGGCAAACACGCTTTATAACCTCTGATATTCACATCTACTTCAAATCAACCATTCATCTCACATAAGCATACATAATTCATATAGATCACGAGTTCCATCATACATACATACACACTCAGGCATCTTTACAGTCATCACACAAGCAACTAAGAAGCACACATAATAATCGATACATCAAAGATCACACCATCTAACAATACATACATTCAGCTGGTTTACACACACAATGCTCGTACGAGACTCATTACCTATTTTAGAATAGGTATGAGATGAATTATGTCCGAAGAGATTCCTAACCAGCTCGACTACTATACCACGAAATCATCAACCAATTAAACCTACATTCATGCATACATATCACGACACACCAAACTCATCGCATAATTATTCATACATAAGCACATCCAAAACAAACACTCTAAAATTTCATTCAACAGTCATGTACATACACATATTCCAGACATACAAATATACGTATTACTTCGATTTCACATATCATAGCCTTTACCAATCTTCATGTCTTAACATCATCCGCATATATGAATACATGTTCATATTCATTTATATCGATACATGTTCATACCAATACATACATCCATACATATACATATCATTTTGAGTCCATGTAGTTACATGCATAAATACATACATGTAGCCATTAAACTCATCAATCTTTTCAAAATACATATCATAACATTATCCTTGAACATTCCACTTCAAGACACGTCAATATATAGATTACATACATACATACATACATCATCATCAAACTACTCACTTCATATCATAGCAATAACAAAAATCCTACATATCATAACATTATCCTTGAACATTCCACTTCAAGACACGTCAATATATACATTACATACATACATACATACATCATCATCAAACTACTCACTTCATATCATAGCAATAACAAAAATCCTTACCTGTGAAGGTCGACTACCTAACTGTACATAATCACGTACTTCTTTCCTGATACTACCTCTTATCTATTCTCGTCTTAACCTAAACACTTCAATCATATATATATATATATATATATAAATCATAAATCAACATTCAAGCACTCATCACATAGGTCACTTACCTGGCTTCGCGAGCACTCCAGATCATAATCAAGTCTGCCAAAACAAATGACGAAACATCATAAGAATCATGATTTACGGTATTCTCAACTAAACTATGACAAAATCCCTGATCTTTCCGGAATAAGCAAATTAAGTTCGGTTTCAATACTTTCGCTTTCAATAATCTTAAAATACCATTAAAAATAATTCCAAGCTGCTAGTTCACCTAAATTCTCGATTTACACATTTTGGAAAATCTTCCTAAAAATTTTCCCACAAACGTTACGGAAGGGTTCCGAACCTTTCGAACCTACCCGGATTTATCTAAACATGTTTATAGTATCATTAATAACTAATAACTAACATTAAAATTGAAACACATCATTATATCAAAAAACCCACTTTTATCGGAAACTAACATATTTTATCGGATCAATCAAACTCGTTCCCTTATTACTCGGATTATACCAAATACTCATATTCAATGTACTAATACTCAATCAATTCATTTTATATCAATACTCTACGCTACAAACCTACTGGATACATCCGAAAATTTAACTATAAACTTGAAATTTGTGGATTCACACGGGAGGTCTTACCGAGATTTCGAGGCCATATACGGACTCCAAACGATCCCACGAACATGCTGGAATCGATGAAATTCTGATCGGAGCTACTGTTCATCATGGGTCACTATTCATTCGAATATTTCTTCCTCGATTCATGTGCAACCATGCATGGAAAAAAAATCCGTCACTGCCAACTTGTAGTACTCTCTGAGAGCTTCGACTTGGTGGGTCACTCGGGCCGTGAAATTGAGTGGTGAACCAGGATCTAGAGACCCATATGCACGTATTATCCTCTCTTTTTCTCACTGCCGGCGGCAATCAGGGGCCACCGCCGGCCACCTTCAGACGGGGTGTGAATGGGCGCACCCCCTCGGGCCATTAGCCGGCCGATGAGCCTGAAGAACCCAAATGCGTTTTGAAGGGGAGGGATCAATTTGGGGGATTTTTTTATTTCTTATATTTTTTTTACAATTAGATAAAACTATGTGATATTTATAAGAGTTTCTGAAATTTACATTCAGGCCCAAGTGAAATTATAATCAGGTCTCTACCATGGAACTTTCTAGAAATTTCGCATTTTTGAAGCCCTTCTTATGCAAATTTTGAAAAATGTTCAACACGAAAGTTATTCATCTCAGAAAAAACGAGTCTGATGGTTCAAAAATCAGCTCAATCAGAATTCATTTGCTATCTTTATAGCCAAGACAAGATACTTTTACACGTATAATGATAAAATTAGAAATCGCGTAATCGGTTCTCGAAACCACGCGTTTTCCAACGCTACGAATCTTCACTTTAAAATATTTCAATCTATTTTCCAACACATACACTTTCATTTTTTATTACCATCTCGTTCCAAATCCTTAACTTTAATTCAGAAACCTTCCGGCACTATTCCAAAAAACTTGGGATATTATAAATATAGCAGATTTTAGATACATAGTTTAAGTTTTAGGGGCCTTCAGGTCGTACCTCAAGCGTTACTCAGCTTCGAGAACACTATTGAAGGTCTAGTTCATTATTGGATCTCTTCCTGGAGAGAATCACAGGGCTTTAATGAGTTCGAATATGCAACGCCAAGCAGTTCCGCTCTTTAGAGTTTAGTATGGTTTACTGGGTGACTGGTCTTTGCGAATATTATTTGTTCTTTGCACTCTATGTTTTCCTCTATTGAATCCCAAAACTCCCTTTTTGTGAAGAATATGGGTTCTTTTATAGTAATAAGTTTGTGGTTATTAGGGAAAGAATCCTTTGATAAGGAAAATAATTATTAAGAAAATAGGTTATTTAGGAAACTGATTAAGAAGGAAAGTTCAGTATTTAAGGAAACCAATTAAAAGGGAAACTGGTTTAGAAAATTGAGTGTTTCTGTTATTCTGTAAACCCGATACATGTCCGGCCAGACTTTACAAAGATCCAATCGGACATTATGGTCTATACACGGGCGTACATGAGCTCCGGCTTTTGGGTTTTGGGGTTTCTTTTATTTCCAGTGTTAGAACTTACAGCTTCCCTAAACATTTCAGATGTGTCCTCATAAGAGACTCATCATCAAGCTATAAAAATAAAATATTTACAGTCATCCTCACTTTGGTAAGCTTATGCAGTGTGTGGTAGTGACAAGTCTATCAAAGTCATACATGCATTTTTACTTACCTGGCTCGTCTAGCATCGCTAGACTTACCTGGTCTTGTGCTGGTGCTTGTCGATAGATGACAGTTGATGGATATTCGTTGATGAAGATAGGCTCTTATAGGAGCAAAGTAGGATTTCTCATTATGCCTATGACATATGCGACCATGAAAATATTGAGCTCGCAGCTCTTAGAGACCACAAATAGCCCCATGGGAGAACTAATCATAGAATGATGGAGTCGCCACCGATTATGAGACACCGAGAATGATTTACGGTCATATTACACCCATCGCAAGGCCCGAACTTAAACCAGTTTGAGTTTGGAATGGTACCTTACTGATGTCAGTATAATACCAAGGTTCAAAAAAGGATCTACATGTCTTATAATGCATAAATCACACAAAGTAAATTTTATTTCACGCAGTTTCCAGACATTTATGAAATGAATAATAACATAATAGATAACAAACAAAACAAACTCGGTCAGACATATCTGGGATCTAGCCGGATATATATTATCATTTTATGTCCGGTCGGACATAATGGATGTCTAGCTAGATTTATTGCGTAAACCAGAATGCTAATAATACAGAATCATGCAACAAATAACATGGATATGTCATGGCATACTTGAAACCAATATTCATAAGGTGCAGAATCATGCATAACAGTATTAATAAGACAGTGATAAAACAAACAGAATACTCGAATGATTACAATAATAAGAAAGTAGTAAATAAGATACGTGTAACTGTTTCCAAGTGGTACGAGGAATTGTATCCCAAGTGCAGACCATACTATTTTTTATTCAGAATATGTCTGGGTTTTCATCCTATATACCACATGGAAACAGGTACATGGCCGGATGTATCCAGTCTATGCGGTCGAAATTACTTTATAACAGATGTATGTTCGGTCGGACATACATGATGTCGCTGGATATACGAAAAGTAGCAGGATGGAGATTATGGTGACCTCAGGTCTTTACCTTTTGTATTATTAGCTCCGAGAATGCCTCAGAAATGTTCAGGTTGGTTGGTAGGCTCTTGCTGGAGTTAATTTAAGGGTCGATGTTGTTGAGTTTTGCGTTTCTTGGTTTTGCTGGTGGTTTTCGTGGGATTGGATTTACTGTTTATATGTCTTCCAAGTCGTCCAAGCTCTTCCTCCTCAATTTTTATGCACTTCCTTCTTTTATAATGTCAGTCTTATAGTTAAATGAGGAAAAAATCTCTCATAGCAAGGAAAGTAATTATTATGGAAAGTAATGGGAAAAGGAAAGTGATTTATAAAATGTGATTGATTTATGAAATTTTATTAAGAAAGAAAGAAGAGATTCAATCATTCTTTAATTCTGGAAATAAGTATATTCGGTCTGACTTTGGTTTTGTCCATCTGGATTCAGTGGTTAAATCCAGCCAGATTTTGATATAGGTGATTTAGATTTGGCTCGTTCTTCTGGAGTATTTTGGAGTTTTCTTTATGTTCCAACATTAGACCTTTTAACTTTTTTGAACCTTTCAAGTGCATTCCCATAAGAGACTCATCATCAGACTACACGTAAAAATATGATGTCTACAGTTGCCCCCACTGTTGGACAATAATGACCCATATCATCACTATTTGTACAGATCATGGTGTTGTTGTACAGATTAACTATGTGACAAAGGAAATTGCTCTTTTATCATTTGTAATTAGATTACCAAGATGTATAAATGATAAAAGGTCCATATGATTAGTTCTGGATAAAATCATATGGTGTTGTTGTACAAATTAACTATGTGACAAAGGAAATTGCTCTTTTATCATTTGTAATTAGATTACCAAGATGTATAAATGATAAAAGGTCCATATGATTAGTTCTGGATTGAGATGATATGAGACAGTATCAATCCATAAAGGTTTAATCATTAAATATCCCTAGTCGTAGTATTATCGAGATTGGACATCGATAATGCGGAATAGACTAGTATTACACTTGTGCGCGTTGTGGGAGCATAACGGCATAGTTCTCATATATTTGGGTATATGATACTCATGCAAGTGTAATAGGAGGTTGTGTTTATCGATTGTACGGAAACAGCTTCGCTCTGGATAGACCCCTCGGAATTCCATTGGTAGTATGACTATGTGTCTATGGAAGTCCGAATCAGGGTAGGTGTATTTGGTCTTAACCTGAGACTTGCACCGCTAATACTTGCGACAATCAATATACTTTGGTTTTGGCCATCCAGGGCTTTAACAGGTTCTGTGTACGCCTCTTCTGAGTATATTGAGAATCGTAGTGTATTGGGTGTGATGTCAAGACGGAAGTATCACTCCAGTCATAGTGGAGATGATGATCACGTAGGATACGGAACTCGTTCTCTTATATGCTATAGCTATTGGGATATTATGACTAGGTCATGTTTATCCGATTATAGAGACTAGTTACCAGAGATCTGATATGTGCTTCGTACGGGGCAGACACATTTCCAGCCCCAGGCCTTGCACGTGACATCCGATACTGGATCGAAATATGCAATACTACGTATACTACGCCTGATATAGATCACATATTCTAGTAAGAATATTTCTGGAGAATTGAGTAGGAACAGTGCTTTGCTAGAAGCCAACCATGTCTTGTAAATCGGTAAAAACGTAGTACTAGGTACGTACGTGTTCGGATAGTCCGACGACCGGATTTACTACCAACATATCTGGGGATCTCATGGGTCACTTCCCAAAGATTCACCGATGACGTATGACTCGCACTTTATTAATCTGTGATTAATTAAAGAGCGAGAAAATTAATCTGGGATTAATTACGGAGATATTTTATCTGGGATAAAATATTATTTAAATAGAGAGAACGATTAATTTGGAATTGATCGATAAAATAATATATTCAATATATTATACGATATTGGATTTCGACGCGGAATTAAAATTAGATTTTAATTCGGGTGAACGAGTTAATTTAGAATTAATTCGTTAGCAATGTGAATAGTAATTTTTCTAGGCATAATTATTTAATTAAATTTGATTTAATTACGTCGCAATGGAAAATTCGTTAATTCGGAATTAACGAACCCGAGCCCGGGAGTGTTTGTCGGGCCCACTCGCATTTCGAATTCAAGTGCGGCCCACAAGTCACATCACGCGTCGCATCACATCGCACGTCATTCAAGTGATGGATGTCTTGTCACTTTGAGTGATTGACATGCAGTCACTATTCATGAAAGAAGTGGTTATGAGGCATTTAATGAGATTTTTTGGCTCCAAAATTTGGTTTGACTTTTGGAAATGATATACCAAATTTTTGTAAAGCTTTTTCATTATTATTGTTTTTAGAAAACAAAAGAAATCTCTCACTCTCTCTTCTCCTCTCTTGTATTCGGCCAAGGGCCACTTCTCTCTCATTTTTCTTGCCAAATGCCGAGAGAACAAGATGAAGTAAAAGGAAGATTTGTGGCAAATCTTACCAATTCTAGCACATGAAGGGTCATCCGAAGGTGATAGGGACACCAACTTGTGAGCATGGAATCACCATTTGCAAAGCTTGGAGCTTGGAGCATCAATGGAGGACATGACCGAAAATGGAGGAGCATAATTTTAGGCCATTGCAGAGAGCTCAAGGAGCCAAGAAGTTTTGTTGTTCCTCGAATCGCATAACCGATCAATGTAAGTATGATTCCACCATGCTTCTTTGTTGTATTCACACATGTTTCTTGCTTGAATTGATCCTTGGGACTAACTAGAAAACCCAACACCCACTTTGGTAGACTTTTACAGTGTGTGACAGTGACAAGTCTATCAATATCATGCATGTATTTTTACTTACCTGGCTCACTGGATGATGCCAAGCTTACTTGGCTTTCGTTGTTTTGTTGATGGATGATCACTCTGACCTCCTAATGGTGAGATGTTTCGATCTCTGTTTGAAATGATAGGTTGGACCCTCAAGCCCTCCGATTCTTCGATCGGATCGAGGTGTTTTGACCTCCGTTGAAATAATATGTTGGACCTACAGACCTTTCGATAGTGTGAGCAGTGACGAGATACCTCGATCTCGGTGTCCTTATTCTACCCTATCCCAAAGCTATCCTTTGTCTGATGTCTACTTCATTACCAAAGCTTTACTAAAGTCTGTCTTCATTCCCGAAGTTTTACTCCATTCTCAAATCTCTACCCAATTCTTGGAGCTATCTGATGTTAATCACCATTCCAGAGGTTTTACTCATTACATAAGCTATCTCATGTTCATCATCATTCATGAGGTTCATTCATTCCTAAAGTTATCTTATGTTCATCCTCATTTTTAAGGTTCTATTTTTTTCCTGAAGGTATCTCACATTCATCCACATTCCTGAGGTTCTACTTCATTCATGAACCTATTTCATATTCATCCTCATTCATGATGTTCCTTCATTTTTGAAGTTATCTCATGTTCATCCTCATTTTTGAGGTTCTACTTCATTCTAGAAGTTATCTCATATTCATCTTCTTTTCCGAGGTTCCACTTCATTCATGAAGCTATCTCATATTCATCATCATTCATGAGGTTCTACTTCATTCCCGAAGCTATCCACTATTCATCCTCATTCCTGAGGTTCAAACCCCATTTGATCGTGATATTTCAACCTCATTCCTGAAGTTTTTATCCCATTCTCGGAATTGTCTGTAGTCTTGTCCTCATTCTCACGGTCTTATTCCATTCTTGGAATCATCAGCTGTCTTGTCCTCATTCTCGAGGTTTGTACCCAATTCTCATATATATATTATATCATATCCTCATCTTTGAAGTTTGTATCCATTCTCAGAGTTGTCTTCATTCTTGAAATCTATATCCATTCTCGAAGCTATTTCATTCTCGAAGTATTCCATTATCTGATCTTCTTTATAGTTATTCCAAAACTCGGTTGTGCGGCCTTCAACTACCATCTATGGGCGGTCTTGTTAGGGTTGGTGCTCTGAGTGCCAATTTCTTATGTATTTCCCTGTAAATACTCTCGTATATATTTTATTAATGAATAAAATAAATTGTTTCTATAATATAAATTCATTTATTATATGTTGAAGTTGTAAATTACAATAGAATGATTGGTTATGATAAGTTGCAAAAACGTCAAAACAGTATCATAACAATATCATTCTTTAACTACTCTTGGTCAAGGATTACAATTACTTGGTCAGTAAGTAAACCCGTTGAGACCGGTATGTTTCATATATTGGAATGTTGGATTCTAATGGTTTCTCAACGAACATGAGTCTCGGGAGACTCATATAGACATGTAGCTATTTATATCCGATAAGTACTGAACGACTCACTGAAGATTCTTAATAGATGGTACACCAACGTCAATAAGAATTTTCTCGAGTTGAGTGAGCATAGTGATCCTTCAACTTGAGATACCACTGTGGATGTATGAGGTATCCTCCACACTTTGATGGCAGTCACGTCACCGATCTATTTAGATCGTACCTCCACCTGTTCGTTGGGTGTGGACTGATCCTCAGGATATCCTGAGCGTATCAAGATATGATCCGTCAGTTCTGTGTACAGAGCATAGATATCCATTATAGAATCAGCAATTTTTTAAATCCATGGGCCCGTGGTACACTGTAAAAATAATTTCTAAGTGTTATTTAAGAGATTGCTAATAGAATCGTCGACGAGATTATACCTAAAGAGATTTGACGTTTATATCTATATCTCTGGGATAATCCGGATACATGTGACGGAAGGATTATACGTATACAGTGACCTCGACCTGTATGGTTCAGAGATTTTATCCGTGTTCGTCATAATTTATGGGTGGGTAGATTATGGACACGAAATTGGATTTCGGGACAGATATGCCTGAACCTAGAGAGTCTCACTAATGAGATATACTACTAGGGCACTAGGGCAAATTTATAAATAATATTGATTATTTATAAGCCATTTAACGGTTAAACGAAGATACATGCATTTGAGATCTTTCGGCCAATTATTAAATGTCGAATTGTGATATTTGATATTTATTATTAATATATGTATTTTGATTATTTAATGTAAATTTAATACATATATTTGAGATATTTATATTTAATTATTTGATTACTCAAATGTTAAATAATTAAATTAATTAAATAATTAATATCTAGTATCACATATACATCCGGTATTGATTGCATTTTTTGGCCAATTTTGATTGGTTTTAAATGGCATGATTTAATTGGATTATTTATGATAAACATCAAATTGTTTGATGATTTATTACCATAAATTTCCATTACATCATTTTCCAATTAATTAATGAAATAAAAATAAAACACTTGGATTATATTTTTTCTTGCTTTTTCGGTCATTCAAGAAATATATAAGGCTAGTTTTCTTTTTTGTTTCATAATCTAAGAACCCTAAAAATAAAATACAAAGAGAGAATGGGAGGAAAAGAGAAAGAAAGAAGAAAAGCTTGGAAATTTTGGAAATTTGGTAAGTCTTTTATTACTTTCTTCTTTTTGAAAATTGTTTCTAAGATCCTAGGCTTCAATATGTGTAGCTTACTTTTTCCTCTACTTTCTTGTGGATGTATTTTGATGATTGGGAGCTTGATAGAAAAAGTGAAGCATGTATATGTTTAAAGAATGCATGTAAACTAGTTTATTTGTATTCTTTTGCCATTTGATGGTTAGTTGTCATTCTAGAGTTACTTAGCCACTCATAAATGACCTAGAATTGTTCTTCAGTTGTTTAATGATGGTGAGACTTGTTTGGTGTTGTGGGAATTGAATTAAAGTGTTGGATTTAATTAATTTGGTATCAATTTATCTATTTGTTTAAATTGTAAAATTATGGTTCATAACCCACTCCAATTTTGGGGCTTTTCATATATGTGATGTAATTCGATGTATATATGATGTATATTAAATTTGGGAATTTTTGGATTTGATCATGACATGTTTTGAACAAAAAGGACCAAATTATAAATTCTTAAAAATACGGGGACCATTCAGAAATTTCTGGAAAATCAGTTTTTTCGAGCTGCAAATTTATATTTTCATGTATTAGACATGTATAAATCATTTTGTGATTGATTTGGAATCAATTAGAATTGTATTTGACAATTTAGGACTAAAATGACAAAAATATAAAGTTTTAGGGCTAAACGATAATTACTGAAAAATCTGATTTTTGGGTAAAAATTTCAGTTTTTAAGTTTTGATTAATTAAAATAAATTATTTTATTTTAGTTACCCAAGAAAAATTATTGAAATCGGAAAATTTTGATTTTCCGCGTTTACCCGAAGTGCCACTCAAAATCCCAATAAAAATGGTATCAGAGCAGGTCTGAACCTGAACACATGATATGAATATGCCTTTAATTTCAATGTTTAATTATGTTCTTATTTTATACATGCTTGTATTTTATTTTATTTGATTAAATTAAATATGTAACATCTTTGCGGAAAAATCCCTAAATAATAAGATTTTAATAGTAATATGTATTGGATGCATATTTCTTGGTCCGTCTTGTTAATATGGTTTGTGGATATTTTTCTATGCATGCATCCAAGATCGTGCCAAAGCAGTAAGGGTGTAGTTGATAGAAATTTATCCATACCGGATGTATATGTGATACTAGATAAGTTCAAGCGAAAGCGGAAATTCTGAACGTGCCAAAGCTGTCAGGACTACGCAAGTATCTTGAATTTATCATTAACAAGTTTAACCTTGGTACGCCTCCTTGTGAATATGCCAAAGCTGTTACAATGAGAAACGACTAGGACAGGAACCCATGAGTCACTAGTGAGTGATTGACAATGAGTTGTCTACCTAATGAATATACGTAAGCGAGATCGTGCCAAAGCTGTGAGCTGAAATATATATTCATGGGATCCACCTTTCACTATTACGTTTAATTTGATTAATTGTTTGTTTGTATTCTGTTTGGGGATTACAGTATTGCATGTAATAGTGGGAGGGCCATTTTTAGATTAAAAATCCATGATCTATTTATGCTTTATTTATTTTTATATTATGTGAAACAGTTTAGTCTGCTAACTTCGCTATCTATATGATATATTTGCGATGGCAGAACCTGCTTCTAATCCTTTTGCTCGTATACTTGATACGAACAAGCTTAAAGGCGCCGAAAACTTTACAGATTGGGACTTGGATCTGAGAATTATTCTTGGGTTTGAGCAAATAGAATATGTGTTAGAAGGTTTGTTGCCACTTGCCATAGCAGATGATGCAACACCAGAGGAACATGAGACTCTCCAAAAGTGGAGAGATGATGATAGAAGAGTCAAATCATATATTCTCAGTTCCTTGGCACCGGAGCTTAAGAGGCAATATTTTGGATTGCCTGACGCATATACTATGATGATGGGGCTGCGATAATCCTTTATGAACCAAGAACGGGTCTCGATTCATAAAATTGTAATGGAAGTATTCCATGCAAAACTGGAAGAGGGACAGACTGTGAGCCCTCACGTGCTTCATCTGATTGATTTGATCGAATAGTTGAGGCGCTAAAATTTCCCTCTCAATGACACTTTAGGACGAAGTGTCATACTTGGATCTTTCCCACCATCATATCGCCAATTTGTGATGTATTTAAATATGAATGGGATTAGCTGTTCTTACCAGAAGCTGCATAAGATGTTGAAAACTGTGGAGGAAGATTTAAGTAATGGAGTACCGACTCGCCCTCCTAAATCCACTGCTCTTCCTGCTTCCTCCCAATCTAAATAAAAAGGGAAGAAGAAAGATAAGAAAAAGAAGGGTTTGAACCTTCCACCGCAGGGTAAGATAGCTAAACCAAAGAGAGCTGCTGAAGATAAATGCCATCACTGCAGCAAGATCGGAAATTGAAAGAGAAACTGTCCTGATTACCTTGCCTAGATCAGAAATGAAATAGCATCTACTTCAGGTACTTTTATTTTTCCAATTATTGATATCTCATTAGCTTGTGAAGCTATGTCGTCCAGTTGGATTTTGGCATTTGCTTGTCCAATTCACATTTACAATTCGTTGCAGGTACTGAAGGAAAGTAGACGGCTAAAATCTGGGGAAATGCAGTTGCATTTCGGGAGTTGCGACTCTCTGGATGCAGTTGCTGTGGGCTTATACGAGATTCCCCTACCCAGTGGGAATCTTTTGTTGCATGACTATTTTTTTTACCGGGATATATTGTGAACATTGTATCACTTTTTTTATTAGATACTGAAGGATATAATGTAAATATTAAGATTTGTTCTTTATATTTATATAGTAGATATAATGTTCAGATCCTAGTTTGTCCAAATGAGCATGGTCATTATATTTTGCATACCTCACAAGATATCTTTAATTCTCGAATTAATAAACGTAAAGTATCTGATATAAATAATACTGAACTGTGGCATATGAGGTTGGATCATATATGCGTGAAATGCCTAACCCAATTGGTTAGAAATGGTTTGATACAAGATCTTATCATTGAACCTTATCCAACTTGTGAATCTTGTATTCGGGGTAAAATGACCAAAGCCTCATTTTCGGGTGTAGGACACCGAGCCGCTGACTTATTGGAACTAATACATTCTGATGTATGTGGTCTCATGAGTCACACTGCTCACAGTATTTTTTCGTACTTCGTTACCTTTACCAATGATCTGTCATGGTATGGTTATGTTTATTTGATGAAACGGAAATCGGAAACCTTTGAAAAGTTCAAAGAATTCTGAAATGAAGTAGAAAAATAGACTGGTAAATATATTAAATATCTTCGATCTGATCGAGGCGGTGAATATATGAGTGGTGAGTTCACCGATTATTTAAAGGAGAATGAGATTCTCGCTCAATATACTACTCCGGGTACTCCACAGCACACTAGAGTGTCTGAAAAGAGAAATCAGACTTTATTGGATATGGTTCGATCGATGTTGAATTTTACAGATTTGCCCTATTATTTATGGGGTTATGCTCTTTTAATTGTTGCTCATCTTTTGAATAAGATTCCTTCAAATATTGTTCTTACGACTCCGTATTAGATATGGACCGGTAGGAAATCGAATCTTAATTATGTTAAGATTTGGGGTTGTTGTAGGCACTGCATTTTTGCATATAAATCCCGATGATGAGTCTCATTTGGAGGCACTACCTTTTAAGTCGCGGAAGCCGCGAGAAACGGACGTCAGAAGGGAAAAGATGGAAATCGGTACTTTGTCGAATTTGACTCGCTTGTTTAGCTTCGGGCTCGCTGGTGGACCTCCGTTTTAAAGCACCTTTAGCCTAAAAAAACCGCAAACCTTTTAACCTTGGCCCAAAACCCTTGCCACCCACCTAACCCCACATCCAAGCCCAATCTAAAAAATAATTAAACATTTAAAATAAATGTCACAAATTAAATTAATTTAAATTAAAGCTAATTGAAATTAAATTAAACCAATTAAATTAAATAACTAATTAAATTAAAAACTAATAAAACCAATTAAATTAAAAACCAATTAAAATCCAACACAAATTAAATCAAAATTAAGTTAAACCAATTAAAAATAATCTAAATTAAATTAAACTAATATTTAATTAAAATCTAATACCAAAATAAATAAATCATTACCAAAATTAAAATAAATCACTTCCTAATTTAATAAATCACTCACCAATTTAAAATATTTACTCACCTAATTAACAAATTAATGCCTAATTAACACCAATCAAAAATTCAACCTTCCTAATTCACTAAAATTTGTCCCCCAATCAATATATATTTTCCTTTTGTGACACTAATTAGATATTACAAATCCCTATCCATGCAAACCCTAATTGACAACTATAAAACACACACTAAATCAACCCTAGGAGGACACTCACTCACAGCTCATTCAAAAACAAGACAAAAATTGCAACCTAATTCTCTAACACACGGCAGTGACCAAAGAAATAAACCCTCATATTGCCGCATCATCCAAGCCTCACTGCTACGTTAACCTCTCACAGCCTTACTGCCGCATTAGCACTCACGTAAGACACCTACAGCCAATTCACGCCACAAGCATACATTGATCAAATAATAATCGCCCAGTGTCACGGTCCTAGGATCAGACTAGGACGTGCAGTCACTTTACAAAGGAGCTCATGTTTCGGGACATCGGTTTAAGGTCGTTAAGGGTTATATGTACCCTTCATGTACCCTTGTACTGGTGAGTTTCCATCCGTGAGACCTTATTCGGAAGTTTGCCTGGAGATGTAGAAACGTGCTCGCTTGCCGCTAGGAAGTGGCCTAGTTGTGCAGCGTTGTGAAGGAACCTATATTTCGGAATGCCGGATTGAGCTTACTCCAAGCCCTAAGTAACTCTTAGGGGTGGATGTACTGGGAAGTTCTCACCCGTGGGGTCCCGTTCGGAAGTTTGGCGGGAGATTTTGAGATACGCTAGCTTGCCGCTAGTCGTTAGCCTAAATCGGTGCATTGTGAAGGAGCTAACGACCCGGGGTGTCGAATCGAGTGGGACCAAGTTCCAAAGTGAATCTTATGGTCACTTGTACTGGGAAAATATCAGCCCCAGAGTTGGATTCTGAGATTTGTCGGGAGATTTTGGCAGTAGGCCCACTTTTGGGTCTTTTCCGCTAAAGTGGGGGTGTTGTGGAAACCCATCAAGACGAGCTCTTTTAGGGACGAGATTTTAACCCAAAGTCGCTTATATGGTGGCTTACTGGATGCCCGGAAGAGTTCCTGAAAACTCCTCTTAAGATAGATTTTAGAGGGGGGTGTGACAACTCAAGCGCTAGGTGTGTATACTGGTGAGACATGTGCAATGTCTTTAAAACCTCCTTAGGGGGGGAAGCCTAGGTGAACCTTGGGTGTGGCCAAGGGGGCTTCGGTGGTCTTGGGGCTTTAGCCGTGAACCCTCTCGCCCTTAGACAACGTTGGGACAATGATGGATTGTCGAGATTGAGTTGGCGGAAAAATGCCATATTTTATATCCGGTTGTGCTATTCGAGTACCGGGTCCCGGTGTTGTACGGGCCCGCAAGAGTATGCATTGAGATAGCTTGTGAGCTTTCATAAATCAATAAAATTACGGGTCTGTTCCCTCCCCAACAATGGGAAATTAGGGACGGAGGTTCCGGGTAGGCTGACTTATGCGGGACGCGACCGTGTAAGTGCCGCACGAGCCCTTTTTCCGTTAAGGAAAAAGTTGGTCCGTGACAGTTGGTATCAGAGCCCTAGGTTGGGCAAGTGGAATGTCTACGGATGTGAGTAGATGTTATTGAGACGTTGTGAACATCGTTAGGCTAATGTGAAGCCTCGGTAGAGAAACGGCTCGAGAGGAAGCCGAGAGAGAGTGCGTGTTGATGCACGTAGCAAAGTGAAAATCCTAAATTGAGATGGATTGATGTGAGACGATATGAGAGCACTTGAGATGTGCTAGTTTCATATAAGGTCGGCTCGGGTGAAGCCAAAATGTTCGGGAGAGACCCGAAATGGAGGTAAAACTTGTCTACGAGAGACAAGCAAATGGTCTATACACCGTGAAGGTGTGAGACATTTTTGGGATGTATAAGAAACATCACGAGAGCGCCGATGTGATATTGGCAAGAGTATATGTGTACAGGAGAACCCAATGCGGGGTTGGTCAAAGTTGTATGTGGTCCAAAAAGGGGCGTGAAACCCTTTTCCCTTGGCAGTTGAGTGCCAGAATGTGATAGAGAGTTGAGATGAGTAAGCCCTCTTGTGTGAGGCAATGATAGGAACCGGGTGAAAACCCGATACTCCGTGTGAGTAGTTTGAGAATGTCTTGAGGAATGATGCCTTCGTAAGGCTATGAGCAACAAGTTGTTGGATTCCTGTGATTAGGAATGCCATTAGCTTAAAAGCTACGAGTAACGAGTTGTGTGGATTCTCTATGGGGAGAATGCCCTCAACTCAGGGCCACGAGTAACGAGTTGTGTGGATTCTCTATAGTGGGAATGCCCTCAACTCAGGGCTATGAATAACGAGTTGTGTGGATTCCCGGGAGTGGGGATGCCAACGAAAGTGTGATGGCTTGAGGTAGGCCAAAGTAAAAGTGGGGGAGTGAGCCTGAAATGAGTCAGGTATCTCCAAAAAGATCCTTATGGAATGTGATAACCATTGTGTTGGTTATGTAATGATTGTGTGGGAGACCAAGGTTGAATTATCTTGGTAACATAACGAGTTGCTCGTAAAGGTAGAGTGCCTTACGAGTTGGAGGTGCAATGAGTTGCACAAGGGTTGCATGAAAATTGCAATTGCGAGAGATGTGAGTGTGGTCCCGGAAGGGCCGAGATGCTTGCATTTTGGAGAATGCAGGTGACATAATGCGACTACGAGTAGTCGAAATGAGAGTGTATGTACGAGTTACACGGGTAATGGGCCAGATATGTGACTTTGGCTTTAAAGTGAGTTTGAGAATGGTGATTACTTCAAGGAAGTGATCTTATGTCGAACAAAGTTTCGTGAAATGACCCTGTGAGTCAGGGTAGAATTGGCTAGAGTGCCAAAAGTGGGGTGGAAAACACCCGAGAAAATAGTACGAGTTGGCTTGGTGCCTAAGAGTACTAAGGTGAGAAGACCAAGAGTGGTCGTGGGAATGATAGAAGTTGGAAACAATTCTATCTGCGACAGTGGAGTATCGAGACAATTGAGAAGCTCATGAGAGAGCAAGTGACCCAGAGTTATGGGTGAGAACGAGATAGTTGCTAGTGATATAAGAGCGACTACGTGTGTCCAAGAGGGGACTAGTGGGAAATTAGCTCCACCATAAGCTAATTGTGGATCGGATGTGTGTTCATCTTCGGGAAACCCGATGTGCTACGCCGAGCGCCTTGAAGAACAGGTAGGCAGGGGGCCAGGGTGAAGTGAACAACCGATCTATTCATAATCAAAATGAACAAAAACCCTTTGTTTTTTAAAACCCATTCACGTTTAAGTGTATGGAGCTTTTTTGTAAGAAGTTACTGAATCGGAATTGTAAACTCGCATACAAGAGCGTGTAGAAAGTAGTGACCGAAATCAGAAACACTCATGCACGAGAGTTTGTATGGAGTTGTGACTGAGACTGGAAACGAAAACAAATACACAATCACGTGTGTGGAGTTGTTCCACAGGTAATGATGGGGATTCCTAGAAGCTGTACGAATTTTGTGTTGGGTTGATAATCCAACCATGTGCGGGAACTTATGCCTAGTGGCAGAGTTGAGCCATTATGTCAAAACAAAGACTCATGTACGGGAGTGTATATGATGTTTTGTGTTTAGATATTATGTGCCCAATTCTTTATAAAGTTGCATGATGTTACAAACGTGGACATGTAATTTCATTTGTTGAGATAAATGACATTGCAATGTCTCACTGTGTGCGTTACGATGGGGATTCCAAGAAGATGTGAACAATGTGTGGAATTGATAATCCTAACATGTACGAGAATAAGAGTTCCCAAACATGTATGGAGATAATATCAAACCCATATTGTGGTAAGTTACAGAAGTTGGAGATTTCGTCAAAAATGGTAAACCTGTGCCTAGTGCCGAAGTTGAGCCATTATATCAGAAACCAAGACTTATGTACGAAAAGCGTATATGATGTTGTTGTGTTTGGATATTGTGTGCCCATTTCGATATAGCATTGGATAATGTGGCTAACATAGACATGTGATTCCATTCATTGACATATGAATGTGGTTTCAATGTCTTCCTTGTGAGCCCATAACACACAGGTCCCAGAATCGAAAGAGATTCGTGACAATACAACTTGAGTTGCCATCGTTGAGGACGACGATGGATGAAGTGGGGGAGGATGTTACAATCCTAACCCTCAAGTCGTGCCATCGTCGCGGACGACAATGGATGAAGTGGGGGAGGATGTTACAATCCTAACTCTCAAGTTATGCCATCGTCGAGGACGACGATGAATGAAGTGGGGGAGAGTGTCACGGTCCTAGGATCAGACTAGGACGTGCAGTCACTTTACAAAGGAGCTCATGTTTCGGGACATCGGTTTAAGGTCGTTAAGGGTTATATGTACCCTTCATGTACCCTTGTACTGGTGAGTTTCCATCCGTGAGACCTTATTCGGAAGTTTGCCTGGAGATGTAGAAACGTGCTCGCTTGCCGCTAGGAAGTGGCCTAGTTGTGCAGCGTTGTGAAGGAACCTATATTTCGGAATGCCGGATTGAGCTTACTCCAAGCCCTAAGTAACTCTTAGGGGTGGATGTACTGGGAAGTTCTCACCCGTGGGGTCCCGTTCGGAAGTTTGGCGGAAGATTTTGAGATACGCTAGCTTGCCGCTAGTCGTTAGCCTAAATCGGTGCATTGTGAAGGAGCTAACGACCCGGGGTGTCGAATCGAGTGGGACCAAGTTCCAAAGTGAATCTTATGGTCACTTGTACTGGGAAAATATCAGCCCCAGAGTTGGATTCTGAGATTTGTCGGGAGATTTTGGCAGTAGGCCCACTTTTGGGTCTTTTCCGCTAAAGTGGGGGTGTTGTGGAAACCCATCAAGACGAGCTCTTTTAGGGACGAGATTTTAACCCAAAGTCGCTTATATGGTGGCTTACTGGATGCCCGGAAGAGTTCCTGAAAACTCCTCTTAAGATAGATTTTAGAGGGGGGTGTGACAACTCAACTCAAGCGCTAGGTGTGTATACTGGTGAGACATGTGCAATGTCTTTAAAACCTCCTTAGGGGGGGAAGCCTAGGTGAACCTTGGGTGTGGCCAAGGGGGCTTCGGTGGTCTTGGGGCTTTAGCCGTGAACCCTCTCGCCCTTAGACAACGTTGGGACAATGATGGATTGTCGAGATTGAGTTGGCGGAAAAATGCCATATTTTATATCCGGTTGTGCTATTCGAGTACCGGGTCCCGGTGTTGTACGGGCCCGCAAGAGTATGCATTGAGATAGCTTGTGAGCTTTCATAAATCAATAAAATTATGGGTCTGTTCCCTCCCCAACAATGGGAAATTAGGGACGGAGGTTCCGGGTAGGCTGACTTATGCGGGACGCGACCGTATAAGTGCCGCACGAGCCCTTTTTCCGTTAAGGAAAAAGTTGGTCCGTGACACCCAGCACCCACACAGCCCTCATCCCTCTCGCATGCACACGTCAAAGCCACCTAACCCTCACTCAAACAATCACAAGCCACGATAAACCCTAATATACTCTTATCTTCCTCACGCATAAAGGCCTTCATCAGCCCCTGCCTTTTCAGGCCACAGCCAGACAATCAACGTAAAGCACTCAGCCACTCAGGCTACGCCTAACGCACCACTCATAGCCTCACTCCTTCACAAACCGATCAGCCCTACACGTCCATAAGATTCACAAATCTGCCCATGCCACACAGCCCTTCAACGCCATAAACACAACACAATTAACAAACTGCCTCACCTTCGCCCCTTCAACACACTGCCCCTACTTCGTCAGCCACACAACAGCCATTTTCAAACGCACTCAGCCCCTCTCTCCACAAGCCACATCACAGCACCATATAACTCTCCACCCATTCTGCCACACAGCCCCTTTCACATTGAACCCACAAACTGAGCTGCCACATACGAAGCCCTTACACACATGATCCCCACGCCCACTGCGTATTGATCACTTTTCACGCCCTTCAAAAACCAAAGCTACACTCACCTTCACAACCGATCAGCCCTACACTTCCATAAGCTTCACAAATCTGCCCATGCCACACAGCCCTTAAACGCCTCTGGACAGTGTTAAATTAGCCCTTAAACCGACACAAAACCAGTGAACAAATCACCCCAAAACAGTGAGCAAACCGAGAGTGAACCAATCCATGGAATATCCCGTGAAAATAACCCAAAACAGTCCCCTATACACCTGAAACAGTGACCAATAATACGGCAGCGAAACCGTGAGGAAACAACAGCAAAATGGAGTCAAAACAGTAGCTTGAGCAGCAAAACAACGAGGTAAAACGCAGACTAGTGAACCAGAAAAGTTGCGGTGTGATAGCCCTTCCGACGGCCGTGAAACGCGAGTTCGAAAGTCGACATAAAAGGTTAGACCTGAGGGTATTTTCCACATTCGTTTTTCTGTTTTATTTGTATTATTTATTGAGTATTGCTTGCATGATTGTTATGTTGAAATGCATGTTGTGGCCCTTGAGTAGATAAATATGCATGGATTATGAGATATTGTATGTTTTGGCTTTGGAAGAAAATGAAAGATGTGTCAAATCTCGCGGTATATCGGATGGAAACCCGAACATAAATTTCATAGCCGATTCTGAATGGATGGTAGTATGATCTGTACTCGGGATACAACTCCACGTACCGCTTGAGTAAACGGCACCCTCTTTTGTTTTATGTTGCTTTGGTTTATTTATTTTTCGTCATTTGAATTATGCATGTTACTTGTTTATGCATGATACAATCGAGCGCATGGGCTTAGTAAGTGCGATGAAAGGTCCCCTATTTAGAGGGGTTAAAATCCTTTACCACGATGCTTTGTCGCGCCGGTTGATGTGTGTTCGGTTGAATGCAAGATATGTTCAATCGGGCATACTAAGTTTGATATTATTATTTTTAATTCTTTGTATGCATGATGCAATCGAGCGCATGACTTAGTAAGTGCGATGAAAGGTCCCCTATTTGGAGGGGTTAAAACCCTTTACCACGATGCTTTGCCGCGCCGGTTGATGTGTGTTCGGTTGAATGCAAGATATGTTCAATCAGACATCCTAAGTTTGATATTATTGTTTTTAATTCCTTGTATGCATGATGCAATCGAGTGCATGGGCTTAGTAAGTGTGATGAAAGGTCCCTTATTTGGAGGGGTTAAAATCCTTTACCACGATGCTTTGCCGCACCGGTTGATGTGTGTTCGGTTGAATGCAAGATATGTTCAATCGGACATACTAAATTTCATATAGTCATTTTTATCTTTGTACTCATCATAATGAAAAGCGTGTTTATTCCATTGGTTGCATCATTTACCTTAGTCTTGGCTTAACGTATTACAATTCATATATCCATGTCATGATAGCATTTGAGTATTATTTCTTGTGGTATATCGGATGGAAACCCAGACATAAATTCTGTAGCCGATTCCGAATGGACGGTAGTGCGGTCTGTACTTGGGATACAATTCCACATATCACTTGGAAAAGTGCTCACATGTGTGCTTGTGTGGTTAATGTGTGTGCTTGTGTTTTCATGAATACAATATGCCAATGAAGTTGTATGTTCGTTGCTACTTTGATGTACTTTCAAGCATGCAATCTTAGATGTGAAATATATGTAAATTTAGGTGTAAGTTTTATTTTGTATATGTGAATTTAGAAGCATGATACTCCTGGAAATAAGTGTTACTTAAGCTTGATTAAATTATTACATAAATCCTTTCATTACAAGTGACATAAGTAAGGGACCATTCCGAACCCAACAGTTTGAGGTCTTCCCTTGCGAGGGGTGAGTGCGGCCTTAAATCTCATTTTCCCGGTTCACACCGGGTGGCGACTCCATTATTCTCCAGTTTAGTCCCCCATGGCTACTCCGTACTCCCGAGTAGGCCGCGAGCCTAGAACAGCATGTGTCGTCAGTTTCTGTGTCCCACAGTTGTCCTGCCTATGTCAGGATGGCTCAGCAAGATAATTTTTTGCCTCGATGGCAAAAGTTTAGGTTTGTTGGATGTCTTTCAAATACGAAAGGATATTTGTTCTATGATACCGAGCATCGAAATGTGTTCGTAGCTTGCTTCGTAAAATTTCTAGAGATAGAATTTTTGTCTGAATGAGGTGATCATAGACAGGTTGAACTTGATGAAGTACAACCTGGAACCAACGAACCATTGGAGGAACCTGAAGTTCAAATAGATGAAGAGCCTTCAACACATACACTATGTAGGTCCCAAAGGGTGTCTAGACCTCCTGAACGCTTGTATTTGATACAAGAAAATAGTCTAGATGTTCTTTTAGTTGAAGAGACTGACCCTTATACCTATAGAGAAGCGATGTTTGACATCGACTCCGCGAAGGGCAAGAGGCCATAAAATCAAAGTTAGAATCTATGCATCATAATCAAGTTTGGGACTTGGTTCCTCTTCCTGAAGGAATTGTTCCTATCAGTAGTAAATGGGTTTACAAAAGGAAGCATGGGCCTGACGGAAAGATTGAAACCCTTAAAGCCAGACTGGTAGTTAAAGGTTACATGCAGCGACCTGATGTCAACTACGATGAAACTTTTTCTCCAGTTGCGATGCTAAAGTCCATAAGGATTTTATTGTCTATTGCTGCTTACCATGATTATGAGATTTGGCAAATGGATGTCAAAATGGCTTTTCTAAATGGGTTTATTGTGAATAAATCTATATGGAACAGCCAGAGGGTTTTGTATCCAGCGAAACCTCATGCATGGCTTGTAAGCTTAAGAAGTCCATTTATAGGCTTAAACAAGCTTCGCGAAGTTGGAATCTTCGATTCCATGAGATTATTAGATTGTCTGGTTTTCTCAAAAATACGGAAGAATCTTGTGTGTACCTGAAAGCCAGTGGGAGTATGATAGTATTTTTGATTCTCTATGTTGATGACATCCTAATCATTGGGAATGATATAGGTATGATGCAAGGCGTCAAAGCTTACCTCTGTAAGAATTTCTCCATGAAAGGCCTGGGTGAAGCTTTTTATATCTTGGGTATAAAGCTCTATAGGGATAGAGAAAGAAAGTTTATTGGGTTATCCCAATCAACGTACATAGATAAGATCTTAGAACGGTATAATTTTGCTAACTGTAAGACAGCAAATATACCGTTCAGACATGGCATTCATCTTTCGAAGAAGATGTGTCCACAAACAGAAAATGAGAAGATTAGAATGTCTAATCAGCCTTATGCTTCATGTTTGGGTAGCATTGTGTATGCCATGTTATGTATGAAGCCTGATATTAGCTACGCGGTTAGTGTAACCAGTAGATATCAATCCAATCCAGGAAATGACCATTGGATGGCTGTTAAATATATCCTGAAGTATTTTAAAGGTACTAAGGATAAGTTTATTATTTATGGAGGAAATGAACTACAGGTTAATGGGTACACGGATTCTGATTTCCAATCGGATCCCGATAATAGAAAGTCTACATCAGGATCATATTTACCCTTAACGGAGGTGCAGTTTGTTGGAAAAGTTTCAAATAGAGGTCTACAGCTGATTCCACTACATAAGCAGAATATATTGCTACTTCTGGAACTGCAAAAGAAGCTGTTTGGCTTAAGAAGTTTATCACAGAACTGGAAGTTATCCCGAGTATCGAGAATTTGATACCGTTATACTCTGATAATACTAGTGTTATTGCGCAAGCAAAGGAACCGATGGCGAATCAAAAGTCAAAGCATGTGGAACGAAAGTACCACATTATTCGAGAGATTGTGTCGCGAGGTGACATTGTCGTGTGCAAAGTTCCCAGTGAAGATAATGTAGCAGACCCGCTCACGAAGGCCATACCTCCGAAGTTATTTGATAAGCATGTAGAGTCGATGGGTATTAGATACAATCGATATTGGCACTAGAGCAAGTGGGAGATTTTGTTAGGGTTGGTGCTATGAGCGTCAATTTCTGATGTATTTCCCTGTAAATACTTTTGTATATATTTTATTAATGAATAAAATAAACAGTTTCTATAATATAATTCTTTTATTATATGGTAAAGACGTAAATGACCATAGAATGATTGGTTATGATACAATTACAAAAGCGTCGCAACAGTATCATAACAGTATCATTCTTTAATTGTTCCCGGTCAAGGTTTACAATTACTTGGTCAGTAAGTAAACCTGTTCAGACCGGTACGTTCCGTATATTGGAATGTTCGATTCTAATGGTTTTTCAATGAACCATGAGTCTCGGGAAACTCATATACACAGACACATAGGTGTTTATATCCGATAAGCACTGAATGACTCACTGAAGATTCTTAATAGATGGTACACCAACGTCAATAAGAATCTTCTCAGGTTGAGTGAGCATAGTGATCCTTCAACTTGAGATACCACTTTGGATGTATGAGGTATCCTCAACACTTTGATGGCAGTCACGTCACCGATCTATTTAGATCAGACCTCCGTCAGTTCGTTGGGTGTGGACTGATCCTCAGGATATCATGTGCGTATCAAGATAGGATCCGTCAGTTCTGTGTACAGAGCATAAGTATCCATTATGGAATTAGTAATCCGTTAAATCCATGGGCCTGTGTTACACTGTAGAAATCAGTTCTAAGTGTTATTTAAGAGATTGCTAATAGAATCGTCGACGAGATTATACCTAAAGAGATTTGACGTTTATATCTATATCTCTGGGATAATCCAGATACCTGTGACGAAGGATTATACGTATGCAGTGACCTTGACCTGTATGGTTCAGAGATTTTATCCGTGTTCGTCATAATTTATGGGTGGGTAGATTATGGACACGAAATTAGATTTCGTGACGGATATGCCTGAACCTAGAGAGTCTCACTAATGAGATATACTCGTATGGTACTAGGGCAACTTTTATAAATAATATTGATTATTTATAAGTCGTTTAACGGTTAAACGAAGATACATGTGTTTGAGATCT